>PVIH01000374.1:218111-277747 GCA_004025045.1 Sigmodon hispidus | reverse complement strand
TGTGAGAGATAGTTAATTTCTCTCTCTCCCCTATATCTCACCTGTTTACACCTGGGCCCCACCTTGGGACCTAAGCCCCATGTCTCTCCAAGTGTGACGCTGCAGTGCCATCTGCTGGTGATGGGAACACCTGCAGGTCAGGCTGGAGAAGGACTAAGGATGAACTTAGGATCCCTGTTTCCATCCTGCCTTTTAATGCCAGGCATCGAACCCGGTACCAGGAAGTCCCCACACACCAGTGGGAGCTCAAAATTAATACAAGTTGTAGTTGCGTTATTTAGATTTCTCATTAGGCAAAGGCCCTGAATTGTGTCCCAACAGCTTTCCATACTGTTCAGGAGGGGAGATAAATGATGTTTTGATAATGGAAAAATGAAAACTGAGGCAGGAAAAAGAAATTAATATATATATATATTGACATTTCTTAGCATTTAACATTTGTAATGCTAGCATGTGTGGGAACTTCCTTCAACCTACTCAGAACCAAAGTTCCCACACTTAACTTTCCCTTTTGCCCGTGACTCTAATTCAATGAGCCAAGAATTGTCCTAAGTCCCTTCAGAACAGAGTTTCACACCCAGGGCCATTGACCACACTAAGGGATTTAGGACAATCCTGAAAGGTGACTTGGTAGAACATTTTCTCATATTCTGAGAGGATCTGTCTACAATGATGGGGGTATCAGGGTAAGGGGCCTCCTCAGTCAATAGGAGCTAATAAATGCCTCCTGCAAGCCTTCTCCATCCCTCTAGAACAAGACCCCTGCTTCAGACCCTCAGTGATAGGAGACCCTCCTCAGGTCCTCGAACACCAGAGCATTTTGCCCAGGCCCCTTGTTCAGAGCCCTCCCTCAGCATGAGCAGACTAGGAACCTTCACCCAGACCTCACTCAATCTTGGTGGCTAGTGTCCTCCCAGACACCTGCCTCAAGCCACTCATTGACCAGATACTTCACACAGTCCCCCAGTGACCTATGTTCCTCTCCCGGTTCCCTTCACAGCCAGGGTCCCCCACTTTGGCTTTTTGGTTTCCCTCTAGTCTCAGTGACAGACCCTCCCTCGGTTGTAACATTAGGAATGAATATCTCCATTGGATTCATAGAAAGGAGCTTATGGTATCATCAAAGTAGAAACACCCAAATAGAGCAGAAAACAAACTTTTTAACGAATTTAGCATTTGTAGGAAAGCATTTGGAGAGCTAAACAAAACTTTAATAACCTTTCTTGATGACTTTATTAACTTATTTTTTGATAGATACTATTTTGTTTAAGATAACATAAGTCCAATTATCAACTTTAAGATTTTAAAACTTTCAAGAGTTTTGATCCATCCTCATGCCCATAGGGACCTCTCACTTGGGGCTTTGTGGCTGAAGATTTTTCATTAAGGTCCAGAGCACATCATGAGCCCAACAGTCCCTTCAGACCACCCAGCTAACTGTTTTCCACTTCCCTCTGGTCCTCCAGGAAGGTGAAGTCTCCAGGAGTCTGCCTCCTGCCTTGTCCCCAAGCCCTTGGTACAGACAGAGGACACAGCTGTGTCCAGTTCTCTAGAGGTGTAAACTCTAATTGGTATAAGCCCCGATTGCTTCCCAAAAGGCCAGCACCAGCTACCTCTGCCCAGCCTGCCTGTATTAGCAGCGATTAGCAATGACTCTCTGGAATGAATCTGACACACATTAATCCTCCTGATAGTGTCACTGATAAACAGTTCAGCCTCTACTCTTACCCCAAATCCTCTGAGGCTACAGCACAGGGTCAAAAGTTAGTGTGGTTTATGAGACCGATTAGAGTCAGACAGAAAAACAAACAAAAATAACTTGTGACTGACCTCCTGCTCCACCCCCAGCCTGAGCCATCTTTTCTTTCTTGGTCCATGCTGGGACTTCCTGCTCTTAACTGGACAGGAGACTCCAGCCAGGAGCTCTTTTGAACATTAACCACTGTTTTGACCACCAACTGCCCCAAGGCCTATTTTCTGCCTTTCATACATATTAATAAACAGAGCCTCAAGATTGAGGACTCATGTCAGAGAAACAAATGCACTCCTTGTTAACCAAAAGCACAAATGGATCAATCACTAATTTCATTCACTCAGTCAGTCCTCACTCATTTATTCATAGTGGAATTACTGAGCACTAACGTACACAGGTCCTATGTTAAGTTTGAGAACAGACAGTGGATAAAATTGAACTTATCTGGAAGGCATAGACTTAAACTACATGGGTTTTTGATATGTATCTCTCCCACACATTCCACTGCCCAGCCTGGGGTTACTGAAGCACATCACTGCTCCCAGCCTTAACTTGAGTGCTGAGGATCCAAACTCAAGTCCTAATGCTCATACAGCAGACACTTTACTCAGTGCGCCACCATCTCTACCCTTGCATGGTTATTAATAGAAAGCATGAGAGAGGGCCTGGAGAGATGACTACCTCAGCATTCAGAGCACTGGCTGCTCTTCCAGAGGGGCTAACTTTGCCTCCCAACGCACACATAGCAGTTCACAAGTCTGTAACTCCAGCTTCAAGAAATCCAAGGACCTTTTCTAGCCTCCAAGGGTACTGCCTACATGTGCTACACACCACGAAGGCAGGCAAAGCAACCATGCACACGAAATATAAAATAAATAAGTCTTAAAAAAAAGTATAAGAAATACTGAGAATGAGCTAGACTGCCTCTGTATCCAGGTGTTTCCTGTTCTGGGTGAAAAATGGGTTCATTTGCAGTTAAGGCAGGCTGTTTAGGAGTCAGAGCAAGGGACATGCAAGCTTCCTAGGCAAAATGCTTTGTTCACTTGTGTATCTACCTATATGTTTATCAAAATCTACTGTTGTGTTGGACACTCAGGGGAATAGTGGTTAAATTTTTTGAAATTTGATGGAAAAATAGACAGGTAAACAAACATACAATACAACATGTTAAGAATGTATGCCTGACCTGGGTATGGTGGCACAGGCCTATAACTCCAGGACTCAGGAAGGTGTGGTGGGAGTATCTTCACAAGTTCTAGGCCTGCCTGGTATACATAGTGAGTTCCAGGGTAGCCTGGGATACAGAGCAAGACTTTGTTTCAAACAAACATAGGACTGGTGCAATGGCTAGGTGAATAAACACCAAATGTAAGGATTTGAGTGCTGCCAAATCAACCCAAACAGACAGAACTAACTCCCAAAGGTTGACCTCTAACCTCTACATGTGCACCATAACACATACATGCATACATTCCCATACATGTACACATGCATGAAAGCACACACACATAAATAAATGTAATAAAATACCTTAAAATACACACACATAGATGAATCTTAGTGGGTCCCCACTATTAAAGTTCTTTGGGTAGCAATTGCACCCTCATTAATTTGGGGGCCAAAGGAATGACACCACAGCCTGTGCTCAGAACATGTTTCTCTAAGACTGTGTTCCATGTGTAGCCAGCAGGAGTGGGCAGATTGTGAACACAGAACTGGTCTTGCCAACTTCAGATTATTGTATGTTAGTTGATATGTTATCGTTATTTTTACCATTGGCTTTGGTTCCTGCAAAAATTCTTCCTGTGTTTAGATAAAAATTGGGTTTAGCCTTTGAGATGTGTGTGCATATGGATGTCATCCATTGTGTGTGGGTGATGAAAGAAAGATTAAGAATGGTCTCCATGCATGGTTGCACACAGCTCAGGGTGAGTCACGAACCTCGGTCCAGAAAGGAAGCTGAGTAGGAGGCCAGAGCAGGCAAAGCCTCAGGTGTGAATCGTGACAGCTCAATCTGGAAGCAGTCAGGTGGTAGGACATGTCTTCATTGCCCTCCTTCCAAACAGTCCACATCTAGTCAGTCCTGAAACCTGACAGAGGGTTCCCAGAAGGCCAGCAGCAGGCCAGGGTCCCCTTATCACAGGAGAGTGCAATGTTCTACAGAAGAATATGTGGGTGAATCTTTTCTATTTTCTCTCCTGTTCAAAAGAAAAAAAACCTTCAGAAAATGCTGTCTATGTCTGTCCTTTTGCCAACGAATATTTAGCTCTTGTTTCATTTTTAAGGTGTTTATTAAAAGAAATATTCTTTAGGATCTTAAAATAAAAGTGCCAGTTTGAGCTATGTTCAGAAGAATGGAAGAAAGTTTTGCTCACATCCTTGAGTTATTTAAGAGGGAGGGGGTATGAATAGAGAGACAAGGGTAGGCGGCAAGTTTTAAGTCAGAAGATTCTAAGGTAGAATGAAAAGGGAGAGAGAGAGAGACTGAGGCAGAGAGTCTGAGGCAGCTAGGGAGGTGAAGGAGATGAACAGAGCTCTGAATGGGATGAGGGAGAGAGAGACTGAGGCAGAGAGTCTGAGGTAGCTAGGGAGGTGAAGGAGATGAACAGAGCTCTGGATGGGATGAGTCAGGTTCCTTCAGGCTCCTTCACCAGCTCCCTGAACAGCGTCATGGTGGCTGACCATACGCAATACACCTGTTTTCATTACAGATGAATAATGCTAGCTAGGGAGAGACTAAGGTAGGAGTTGGCTCTGGGCTTCGGAAGCCTCACAAAGTCCAAAGAGACCTGGTGGGGGTGAGGAGGCTAAGAGGGTAAGTCTCTAACGCACAACCTCCTCCCTCATCGTTCAGGTCTGAGTCTTGGAGAATATGCCCACATGCCATCATACCATAGAACCTTTCTGGCTTTTTGGCCCTGGCTGACCTCTTCCCTGGCATTATTAGCTTCCCTGACTCACTTCATGTGAGCCTCTAACTATCTGTCCTTGGCCTATTTATGGATGCTTTGGTAAAGTCTTTTAAAGTCAATTTGGGGGGATTTATTTTTGCTTTCCTTTGTTTTTACACTCTTTTTCCTTTAGAGATGGGGTCTGCCTTTGAACTTTTTGGCCTCAAACACACAGTCAGCCTACCTCAACCTTCCAAGCACTAGGATTAAAAGTGTGCACTGCCACAGCAGCTATAAAAGTTCTTGCTGCAGCTAACTGCAAATATTTCCTGCATTGGGCCTTGTGTTGTGGTGCATACCTTCCTTCATTCCCAGCACTCGAGAGGCAGAGGCAAGTGGGTCTCTGTGAGTTTGAGGCAAACCTGGGCTATATAACGAGTTCCAAGACAGCCAAGGCTACAAAAATGAGACCCTGTCTCAAAAACAAATTTCCTTAATTTGATCTTTTATTTGGGTTATTTGTTTTATGCCAAAGCTTGAAACACCCTGATCTAGGGTCAGTTAGGCAGTTAATTTTTTCTTTTGTAAACACGTCTGTTGCTTTGAAGGTGGAAACACTTGCCGTTATAGAGATTCATTAGATATTTTATGTTATATATTTTATATTTCTGGGTTTGTCTTGTGTATTTATTTAGAGGTTTTGTTTGCTGTATCTCTCTCTCTCTCCATCTCTCTCTTTTCTCTCTTTTTCTATCTCATTCACTCATCCACCTGGAAAACATTTGCTATGCAGCAAGAAGAGGATCAAGGTTAGCTTTTCTTTGATGACAAATGTGTACAGAATAAAGTCTTGTTCCAATGATGTCTGATTCTACCCTTATGGTAGGTTGATTCTTTTTTTTCCTTTTTTTTCCTTACTTTTCGTTTGATTGATTATTTATTCATTCCTGTCTTTTCTTCTTTTTCAGCTAGAATAAAAGCCAGTATTTCCCATGCTTTGCAAGCCCTCAGCCACTGGGCAACAGCACCAGATTTATGATGCAAGTTGAATCCATATGCATCAGGATCACCTTTGTCCCAGGCAACATATTGGATTTTAGAAAAAACGTATTTGACATTTATTTGTATCATCTGGATTTCTCTGTTAATTTCATTCTAAATCATGTCTTATACTCAACTACTCATGCAATAAATATTCACTAAACATTGACAGTGGACCAGCCTGGCCAGAAGCTCAGTACTGGAAACAGGGAGAAGAAGGCAGATTCAGGCTTTTAAATGAGCTCAATGTGACTAGGTTATAATGACAGAATATGCAGATGTGCTTAGTAATGAACAGCCCATTTTAGAGGTGATGAGTTGAGGACTGCAGAGGACCCCAGATCTCTCTGACATTTGAAGGATAAGCTTGCCCTGGTGTAAGGTCCGGAGGCTGATGTGACTCAACTGCCTGGCTTGGGGTTGCCCTGAGTCAAGCAAAATGAGAGAATAGAGAAAAACAGACACACAAATGAAGAAAAATTAGAAAAGTCAAAATCAAGAGGACCATGTGCTTTGATGGAGACAGACCAGCAGCAGTCCAGAAACTCAGTGTGTTTTATGTATCATAATCAGGAGACAGGTTTAGCTAACCTTGGCAAGGAGTCTCTGTAGTGATCAGTCTCAGGCTGTGGACATCTGAATGAAGGGAGCTTCCATCAACAACATTTTATGCACACAGTGTCAACAGCTGCACATGGACCCACAAAAGGCTTTGCCATCCCCACGGTTCTGAGGCATCAGATCCTTGACATGGCTATGCACTGTGAGCATCACACATCCACTCAGGACTTTATCCATTCCCCCAACTGACAGGATCTAAACTAAGCTGACACCTGGGCCAGGCTAGATCCTGCCAGAACCTTGGTTCCAACCTCACAAGACCAGTGGAGCCTAAAGGAGAAGTTGAGAAAATTGGTTTTGTGGCAGTCACACCTTTAATCAATACTAATTACATAGAGGCAGGGAGATCTGGAGTTCTAAGTGAGAGAGATTCAACTAGAGTATTGGAGGCTAGCCTAGACTAAATGAGACCCTGTCTAGGGAAAAACAGACAAAAGACTGGTCACTCCCAGGCAGTTCTGAGCAGGAAAGTTTGCCTCCAACACAAGCATCATGAAATATTTCTCTATTTCTTTTACAAAATCTTTCTTGGATTTCTCTGTGTTACAGCCCTGGTTGTAACAGTCCTGATACTCACTCTGTAGACTAGGCTGGCCTCAAACTCACAGAGATCCATCTGTCTCTGCCTCCCCTATTGCTGGGATTAAAGACATGGATCATCACTTTAGCTGCTGGGCCATCTCTCCAGTTACCACCACCACCACCACCACCACCACCACCACCACCACCATTACATAGAATGGGAGACTAAGGCTTGAAGTACCTACTTCTCCAATGTCCAAATAACATAAAAAAGAAGAAGAAACCTGTGGCATGAACACAACACCTTGGCCTGCTCTTCCTGGGGGGATCTTTGCTCTCCTGAAACTTTATGCTTCCTGGTTTCATGCCACTCTACCCTCAGCCTGAGTCCTGTAAAGTGACATTGACTCACCAGAGATCTTCAACTGTCATGGTGGCCCTGGCTCAGACTCTGGATTCTCTTGAGCCATATATGCTTTTGTCTTTTCAAGTTCTCCACCCATTAACCTTTGCAGCTCAATGAGCTCATAAACAGTCATCAGGGCCTAGACACTGTTGCAAACATTTGCACCAAAGCCTCAGTACAGCTTGTACAATCAGGATCACACTCTTACTGGGACTTGTATAGGACTTAAGCTGTCACTTCTGTAGAGCATGACCAGGACCGGTATGGCCACCATATTTCCTATCCTCTATGCTGCAGATGATTCCCACCACGGCAATGCCATGCCACCATAAGCAAACTAGTCTTTATACCATCCAAGTGTGGCCTAGGCACCACTGCCAGTCTTTATCTGTTTGCTACCAGTCATTATAAGTTCAGAGGCTGATAGCTGGATATGGTAACTAATCTCAGCACTTGAGAGTCACAAAAGGCTGGATCTTTGTAAGTTCAAAGCCAGCCTGGTATACATATCAAGTTTCAGGACAGTCAGAGCTACATAACAGAGATACCCTGTCTCAAATTAATAAAAAGTCTAGAGGTTGAGTGTAAATACCAAGAAACTTGTATAAAGCCAGGTGTAATGGTACATGCCTTTAATCTCAGTACTTGGGGACACAGAGGCAAGTAGATATCTATGAGTTTTGAGGCCTGCCTGGTCTACATAGTAAGTTTCAGGACAACCAAAACTACATAGAAAAAAAGAAAAAAATAAGACAAAAAAATGTATATAAAATTTTAATATAATAATAGTATGTAGAGCCAGAAGTGGTGGCACATGCCTGTAATTCCAGCACTTGAGAGGCTGAGGCAGGAGGGTTGCTCTAAGTTTAAAATCAGACTTACCCACTACATAGCACCAGGACAGAACTACATAGCAAGACTCTGTCTCAAAAATAACAAAAAACAGGACCTGGGGGTACGGCTCATCCTTGTGGATGGCCTGACTAGTATTGTACAAAATCCTCAGTGTCTTGAAAGTTGAGTATGATGGTACTTATCTGTAACCCCAGCACTCTGAGGTTGAAGGAAGGTAGACCAGGAGTCCAAGGTTGAACTAAGGAATATAACTCAGTTGGTAGAATGTACTCACAGCAGCGTGCACAGAGTCCTGGGTTCAATTCCCAGAACATGTAAAACTGAGTAATGTATTACATGCTTGTGGCCCCAGTGCCCAGATATAAACCCTGCTGTACATGTAAACCAGCCCAGGATAGATGAGACCCTGAAAAAAAGTTCAAAGTCTTCTTTTGCTTCATATTAAATTTGAGGGCAACCTGAGCTACATGAGCCTTCTCAAAGAAAAAAAACAAAAACAAAAACAAAAACCAACAGAATGCCACTTGAGTCTTATAATCAAAATTCTTCTAAGTGCACTGTAGGATCCCCAGTCATATCCCAAAGGAGGAAGAGGATATGATGGGGAAACCTGTGACGTCTGGAGCCAATCTGCAGTTACACCGAGGCTAATCTGTCAGCCTTGACAGGTGTGTAATAGTTACAATTTTATATCACACCTGAGGGAGAGGTGTGCAACAACCCTATACTCTAAAAATTCTCTGTAAACCTGTGTTCAAAACTGAATTTCTAATTTTTAAAAAAAGATTTATCTATTTTTATTTCATGTGTTCGAGTGTTTTGCCTGTATGTCTGGGCACCATGTGCATGCAGTACCCACAGCAGCCAGAAGAGGGAGGAAGATCCCCTGGAATTAGAGTTACAAGCCATTGTGAACCTCCTAATATAGGAGGCTCTGGGAACTGAACTCAGGTCCTCTGAAAGAGCAGTACGTGCTCTTAATTGTGGAAATATCTCTTAGCTCTTAAAAAGGATTTAAAAAAAAAAAAAAGTAAAAGTAGTCTGCTACCACAAAGTTTTGGAAGCATGTTCATACAGTGTCCCCCAATGACTTTGTCATAGTACCTTATATAAATGATCCTCATAAACTCTGGGTGACAAAGGACAGACAACAGAAGCAGGCTGGAAGGCAGACATCGTACCATACTATAGCTAAAGCCGCACCTCACAGGGCTAGAGAGATGGGCTGGTAGTTTAAAATATTTGTTTCTTGTGCAGAGGACCTCAGTCCCCAGCACAAGCTACATGATGGCTCATAATCATCCATAACTCCAGCTCCAGAGGATCCAATGCCTTCTTCTGGCCTTTGTAGGCACCAGGTTTACACATGATATACATACATGCAGGCAAAACTCTCGCTTAAACTAAAAAATAAATCTGGAGGGGGGCACAGCTCATGACAGCGTCACTTCTCAAATGTAGGCATGTTATAGAGCTTCATCTCACACCCGTAACTGTAACATCCCAAGGTCTGTCACAGCCCAGCTGCCACAGAACAGACATGGTCACAGCTCTGGGCAAGTGTAGCCAGCAGGAAAACTCTGGGACATGCCAATATGTAAGGGTGGGTGCTGGACCAGCCTGTATGTGAGGATCCTACAATGTGCCTTTATTTGAAGAATGAAAGAGCCAGCTCTCTCTGTGTCTAGCTTGTTCCTGGCTTGTGATTTGGCCTCTTTCTCAAGAGTTTGGGGCTATGACAAGTTCTGGTAGTACTGGGACATGGGCTAACTCTGTTTCACAAGGTCTGGCTCAGACATTCCTGGGAGGATCCTAGCTTGTCTGGGGTGTGTGGTTTGATAGGAACAGCTGATTCATAGCTGGGGGAGGTACTTAGGCTAAACTTGCAAAGAAGTTTGTCCTGACCTCTGAGCTGCTGACCCCTGGGATATATGGAACAGAGGAATGGACCTGGGCGACTTAAGCCACACACAGACTCTTTCGTCTCCAGAGGCTCTGCCCAGAGCCACCTCCTCAGAGAGTCTTGTGAGGATTCATCTAATTTCCTCTCCCTGATCCCTCTGCACCCATACTTGGCACAGCCTGCAGCTGAGTCTTTCTTAGTTGACCCTCCTTGCCCTGGGGACAGTCCTCCAGTGGCCCAGTTTCGTTCAGTCTTCACGTGAGGCCACAGTGCCATCTTCTGGCTATTGTGAGTCTTGCTGGCCATGCCAGTAACAGGCTGGACTTGGCTAACATGAAAAGCCTTCTCCATTTTCAGTTCAGGATTAAAAGCAGCAGCTTCTCTCTCATACCGGCAGAGCCGCCCTTCAGATCTTTTATCACTGTGGCTTCCTTCGGTCATCCTCTCTAGGACCAGTACTTACGCAGATTCCAGCCCCACCCCAATGACCAGGAACTCAGTTACCAGGGCTCTTTAGGTCATGACCCCTGTGGTCAAGACCTCTTACTGGGCACCCACAAAACCCAGAACTCTTTGTTCCTGTTCCATAATGGTTTTAAGCTCAGGCCACCCAATGACAAAGACCTGAGCTTAAAACCATTCATAGAGGCCAGGACCCCTCTATGAATGACTAAGACCAGGCTACTGCAGGATCTGAAGAGCCCACTCTGTTAGATACCTAGGCCATTACTTGGAGGCCACTGTATATTTGGACTGTATCTATATTTGGCATGCAGAACTGATAAGGTCCTATCTGGTTCCCTGTCTGTCGCCCTCCCCCGTGACTCAGCAGAAGACCAGTGCACGGGGCTTCCAGCTTGCTCTTCCTGTGTTCTGCACACCATGGCTCAGATCTGGTTCCAGCTGTGCCCCAGTCTCAGGAAGACTGTAGTCTCTGCTAAGATAATCTATCCCTTCCTAGGAAGTCTGGCCTGAGAAAACTTTCCAACCACCTGAAGTGCTCCTGCTGCTGCTGCCTAAGCCTGACATCTGCTGGTCCTTCCTAGTCCCAGACCTGTGAACTGTTTCAGCCCACTGCCCAAGGAGTCCATCGAGAGGCAGGTGCCTTTACATAGAAGCCTAGAGGTTGTCAATCTCAGCATTCCTCCGGGGCCTTGTACCTGCTTATGACCCTCTCTTTTCCCTACAAATCCTAGCACATCTCAGGTTCTCTCTCTCTCTCTCTCTCTCTCTCTCTCTCTCTCTCTCTCTCTTTCTTTCTCTCTCTCTCTCTCTCTCTCTCTCTCCATCCCACTGAATTCACTTCTTTATTCAAGCAAGTATCAAGTAAGCACCATGTGTTAGAAATCCACCAATGCAGGGTGGAAATGAAAGGAACAGCAACATACCAGGAACATTTGGGTTGAGATTTAAAGAATGAATATGAGGGGCTGGAGAGATGGCTCAGAGGTTAAGAGCACCGTCTGCTCTTCCAGAGGACCCGGGTTCGATTCCCAGTACCCACATGGCAGCTAACAACTGTCTGTAGTTCCAGTTCCAGGCAAACACCAAGGCAAATAAATAAATAAAGTTTAAAAAAAAAGAATGAATATGAACTTACTAAAAAGTCAAGAGTTAGGGAAATATTTAAAGAAGGAAGCACAGATACAAATGCACAAAGGCCCAGATATTCAGAGATGATGTTCCCATGTGACTAGGGCATAACGTGAGTGTTAGGAAGGAGAAAAAAGAGATTTGATAAGAGCAGGGAAACAAGGGTCAATGCTTAGAACATCTTGGAGGTAATAATATAAATTTTTAATTTCTCACTTGATTGGTCAAATGATATCATGAAAGATTGGAGAGGAGGAAACACATAGGGTCAGGTACCAGTCAGTTCAGCTAGTCAATCAACAATTTATTGAGTGCTTGTTAGGTCCCGCCCAACCTTTTGAACAGTCTCTGATAAAGGGGAGTGAGGATTGAGAAAAATCAGGATAAATGGAGACAGAAAAAAATAGAGTTGAGAGTACTCTCAGTCAATACTGAAGCAGCCCCAAGTTTATTTCTTATGGTCTTTTTATATCCAAAGGGAGGGGGCACAGAAGGCCTCCACCTCTCAAGGACACCATGGTTCAAGGTACAGACAAATGTAAACACCTTTCTTAATTCACAAATGTCCAATAACCACGCCTTACAGCAAAGCATCCAGTTATACAGCCTTGAGAAATAAGACCTCTGGTAAGCACAGCCTTTGGCCAAACAAGCTGGAATTCTCTGACCTTGAGTCAAACAAGCCACAAGTTGGAGTCATTGTGGACTCTCACAAGTGCTGAAGTGAGTTAAATGGTGATTTCATCTCCTTCCCTCCTCAAAATAAATGTGTCCTAGAACCTGTGAATGTAACTGATTTGGAAAAAGGGAGCTTGCAGGAAACTAAAGATCTCAAGATGAGACCATCATGGATTCAAGGGGCCCTAAAGGAAATGACAAGGCCGCTCATAGGAGACACCCACCAAACTAGATTTGATGGCATGTGCCTATAATCATAGAACTTGGGAGGCTCAGGCAGGGGGATTTCCATAAAGTCATCCTAGGCTATATACCAGGTGATAACTGGGGCTACATATAGGAAGACCGTACCCCCAAAACAGGTGAGGAGACAGCTAGCTCTGCTGAGCAAATGCTTGCACAGTATTCACAAGGCCTTAGGTTAAATCTCTAGGACCACACAGACCCACTGTGGTGGTGCATACCTGTAATCCCAGCACTGAGGAAGTAGAGTCAAGAGGATCTGAAATCCAAAGTCATCCTGCTATATGTCACATTTTAGGCCAGCCTACATGAGACCTGTCTCCAAAACAAAATAATGTTAAAAGCAGACTCACTACATACACATACTGGTCGAGTAAAAACAGGGGAGAAACTGGCATAGCCATACTACAAACTATGGAATGCCAAGCAAAGGGTCCTTCCATCGGCCCTTTGGAGGAAATGTGGCTTTGATAATGTCTTTTATATTTTAAAACTGGGCCTCAGAACTGTGAGTGAATGAGTTTCAACTATCTTCCCCCACAAGGCTGCAGTGATTCGTTACAAAGTCCTAAGGAGCTGCCAAGGCACAGTCATGAGTTATGATTGGCACTGAGCGGGCAATCCACACAAAAGCATGCTCTGTATCTTACTTTTGAAAAATTTATTTATTAAATAAATATTTGCTTAGCGCCTATTATATGCCCACTACAGCTGTAGAAACTGGGTTACATGGGTGAACAAAGGCTCCTCTTCCTTGCAGTTAATCCCTTCATTTGTTAGTCTATAGGTGGCCTCATCCTGGGAGGACAGTCAGCCTTGCCTTTTCTTTTTCTTTTGTGGTGCTGAAGATTGAGCCCACCAGGCCTCTTCACATGGTAGGCAAACACTGAGCTCCACCCCCAGCCTTCCTTTTTCTTTTTTGTACTTTAAAGTAGTATCTCTCTACATTGTGACAGAATGGCCTTGGACTCACACTGAACTTGAGATTCTACTGCTTCAACTTCCTGACAATCTGGGTGAACCAGTCACCAGGCTTTGCTCAAGATTCAGCCTTTCACACCTGACCCAAGTGACCAGTTCCTTATACTAAACTCTATCTTGGGGCTGGAGGGATGACAAATATGCACTGTTCCTGCAGAAGGCATATCAGCTCTCAGCACCTCAAGTCTGGTTGTTCAAAACGGTGTGTAACTCTAGCTCCAGAGAACCCAGCACCCTCTGAACCTCCTCAAGTGATACCCTCTGACCTCCTCAGTGTGCTTACCCACATACAAGGAACACAGTCATACACATAATTTAAAATAAAATATTTATAGGTAAATAAATAAACTATCTCACTGGAACATGTAATGTGGTTCGTTTTCTCACAAGACTCTAATATAGATGTAGGAAAGATGAGGTGCTACATTCAAAACTGTACTGAGAAAAGATCATTGAGCAGAAAGACCCACGTGATGCTAAGGGTTTCAAACCATAGGATAAAGAGCCACTGTGGCACACATCTTTAATCCTAGCACTCAGAGGGTAGAGGCAGACAAATCACTGTAAGTTCAAGGGCAGCCTGGTCTATATGGCAGCTATAAGCTGCATACAAAGTAATAAGACTTTGCCTTAAAAAAAGAAAAGAAAAAAGATAGAAAGAAAAATAGGAAGGGAGAAAGACATAAGGAAGGAAGAAAAAAGAAAGAAAGAGAAAAAGATAAAATCTGAGGCGAGCACAGCATTTCAGCGAGAAAGAAGCTATGGAGCGGTGAAATACATCTGAGTATATTCAAAGAACAATGTATATAGTTCCTGGTCTGGTGGCACAGGTCTGTGATCTTAGCCTTGAGAGAGTGAAGCTCAAGACAAACCTGAGCTGCATATTGAAACCGTTTCTCAAAATGAAAAATAAAAAGGGATTTAGGTTATGAATCTGTGGCAGAGAACGTGGAAGATGCTGGATTCAGTTTCCTATTGAGAAGACCAAAAGTTAAAACAGGCCACTTTGCCTGAGTTAAGTTTCAGGTTTTCAGAAACTTGCGTAAAAAAAGCAGAAAGTTCATAGTAGGGGCATCTAATGGCAACTCGTTAACCAAAGAGGCTGCCCGATGACAATTGATTTACAACAGAATGGTCCAAGAATATCAGAAGAGGCCATTTCATAACAACCGATGTACAACAAAATAGCCCACCCAAGAATGTCACCACCCCAGAGTAGACCATTTAGTAACAACAGATTAACAACAAAATAGGCCAAGTGAGTGCCACCATCCCAGGGGCAGCCAATAAAAATGTCTGACAAGCAATTGGTTAGAATAAAAAATAAATTCAATAAATTCCTAAAAAGCCCCTGTTCCCTAACAACCCGAAGAACTCATAGTTTACCCCTGGTAAATTTTGCCTATAAAACTCATGTAATATGAATAACTGGAACTCTCCTCCTGCCCTCATGCTGAGTGAGGAGAGTTCCCTGCCTGGCTCGAGTCCTGTTGTGAAATAAACCTTGCTCTTGCATCCAAGTCTTGGTCCCTGGTGGTCTCTCTGGGGTTCGGAGTCTGGGCACAACACTATAATCCTAGAACCTGGGAGATAGAAGAAGGGGGATCCGAAATTTAAGATTAACCTCAGCTCTATGACAAGTTCCAGATCAGACTGAGTGTCAAAAGACTCTGTCCAAAGAAAGTTATATGGATGGGAGTATGGGTTTGGTATAGTAAGAAAAGAAAGAAGCCGAGTAGCTACGAGTGTGGGGTAGGTGGGGGCTATCTCTCACTCAAAGCAGTAGTTCTCAACCTACAGGTTGTAACCCCTCCGGGGACAAGCAGCCTTTTCACAGGAGCCACATATCAGATATCATGCATATCATTATCATTTACATTATGATTCATAGCAGTAGCAAATACAGTTATGAAGTAGCATCGAAATTGGATCTTATGGTGGAAGGTCACCACAATATGGGGAACGGTATCAAAGGGTCTCAGCATCATTGCTTCCAATGCTTCCCAGCTATGGCCTTCGTAGTCTGGACTCCATTAGCTCTTGATTTTGGCTCACTCCATTTCTTGAGCAGTCTCAGTTACGTCCAGTTGTGGCTTCTTCCCAAGGTCTTCTCGATCGCTGTTCCCTCTGCCAGGAATATTTTTTCCCAGTTAGTCCATTCTCATCTCCTTTGAGTCTTTGAGACTTTTCCTAACCCACCTCCTGGAACTAAATAGGCACCAAGCTCTCCCTCCCCCCAGCCACACTGTTTTCCTTCATAGCACTTATCACTCCACCACATTATGGTAATAATGCTTTATTTATTTACAGACTCTCAACACCTGCAATTGTATCTGACACACTGTAGGGCTCTCTTCTGATTTATCAACTCAAGGAATTAATTCACTAGGAGAGTGATCTAATGTACAGTGTGTGTTCATGTGTGTGAATCAATCTCTCTCTCTTTCTCTGTCTCTCTCTCTCTGTCTCTCTCTCTCTCTCTCTCTCTCTCTCTCTCTCTCTCTCTCGTGTGTGTGTGTGTGTGTGTGTGTGTGTGTGTGTGTGTGTGTGTGTGTGTGTGTTTGTAAAAGAGACAGAGATGCTAATGATTAAACCCAAGGCTTCATATATGCTAACCAAGCACTCTATCACTAAATCTGATACACAATTTCAAACAAGAAAAGCGGGCTGTGGAAAAAGACTCTGGCCTTGGGGGCAAGAGTAGAAAAAGGGAAATGATTTATGGAAATATAAAACAATCTAAGCAGGAGATGATAATAGCTTAAACTAAACACAGTTACAGAGGTGGTCAGCAGAGAAAGGAGTTATGGTAGGTTTTGAATCGAATCTGGTGGTGATGCACACCTGTAGTCCCAGCACTCAGAAGGCAGAGGCCAGAGGCAAATTATAGATCTCTATAATCTGAGGCCAGCCTGGTCTATATAGTGAGTGCCAGGACTACATAGAGAGACTGCTTGAAAACAGACAAAAAAGTAGATTTTTCAAGAAGAAGAAGAAAAGATACAATTTGGTAATGAGGTAAATTTAGGACTAAAGGAGATGAGTGTCAAACTTTCTCACAGGATGAGGCATCTTATCTCCAATAGGGAAGGCTATACTGTATCAAAGACAGAAGAGGGTGCTTGTTTTGGCAGCGTTCATGTTAGCATGGTTCATGTGTGAGGAATGTGGTGGAAATGTTCTTTGCATGCTGTAAACAAAGTAACTGGTTTGGCCTATGCGGAGCACCGTAGAAGTGGGTGGAGGATCAGAGGAAAGACAGGTAGAAGGAGGCGGAGTCGGTTAGTCTCCATCTGACCCCAGAAGAAGAGCCATGGAAGGAATCCAGGTGAGCCACAGACCAGGCCACGTGGCAGATAGAATACTAGAAATGAGTAGAATTAAGATGAAAGAGCTAGCTAGTAATGTGCTTGAGACATAGGCCAAACAGTATGAAATTAGTGTAAGCGTCTGATTCATTTCTTTGGGGGAAAAAGCCACCTGGGGCAATGTCTGAACTTCTGGCCCAAACGGGCCTGGAAATGTTCTACAACATAGGATGAAGCCTAAATTCATGAAGTATACCATATTTTAGAAAAGAAAAAAAACAGGGCTGGGTATAGTGTCTCATGCCTTAGTTCCAGAACTGGGAGGACATTTCTCATAACCTTGAGGTCAGGGATACAGTGTATTGGAATTTATGACTAGCTTACATGACCAGAGATCAGTTTAGCCAAGATGGTTTTAGCACTTTGTGCCTATTCTTAGGAATATTTTCACACAATGGCATAACTGTAGTCCAGTGGACCACTACATTAAGTGACATCAAGGTATATTATTAACTCTGGTTGTGAGATCCAGTAGAAGTTCCGGTTCTTGGGAAGTAAGAAATATTTGTGTAACACCAGTTAATCACTAATGCCCATAATCCTCCAAATCTCTGGTGCTTGGGACAAGCTGAGCCCTAAGATGCTATCCCATGTGACATCCCAAGTCTAGGTGAGGGTCAACACAGGCAACAGCTCCTGTTTTCTTTTTTTTTTTTTTTTTTTTTTAAACTTTATTTATTTATTTATTTGCCTTGGTGATTGCCTGGAACTGGAACTACAGACAGTTGTTAGCTGCCATGTGGGTGCTGGGAATCGAACCTGGGTCCTCTGGAAGAGCAGACAGTGCTCTTAACCACTGAGCCATCTCTCCAGCCCTCCTGTTTTCTTTTTTGTTGTTGTTTGAGACATTCTCCTGAGTCCAGGCTTGTAATATGAGTTTCTGGTCTGACCTTTCTGACCTGGTCCCGAGGTTCATACCCACTCAAAGCCCCACTCCCACTTAGCATCAAATAATCACACAGAAGCTTACATTAATTTCATGCTGATCAATATATGGCTCAGTCATATAACTTGCAAACTCTTAACTCTTAAAATAACTCATGATTATCCAAGTGGCTTAGTACCTTTTCTCAGAGTAGCATCCTGGCCTCCTTTCCTGATCTCCTGTGTCTCCTGATTTCACTGCCTGACTCTTTCTCTTATATTTTTGGTTGTGAGCCTAGCCTTTAACGGCTGAGCCATCTCTCCAGACCTGCCTGACTCTTTCTCTTCCCAGAGTTTTCTTAGTCTGGTTGCTTCACCTACACTTCCTGTCTGCCTTCTGGCCACTCAGCATTTTATTAAACCAGTAGAAGGAACAAATATTTACAATGTACCAGAACATAATCTTTATTAAACCAGTAGAAGGAACAAATATTTACAATGTACCAGAACATAATCCCACAATACAGGCTCTCTGTGAAGCTGATGCTCTTAAACGTCTCCTCCTGTTACCTATAACTCCCAAGCGCTGAGTATTATAGGCATGTGACAGATACCATATCTTGCATTTCTTATTTTTTCTGAAAAAAAAAATAGATATGGGGAGAAAACAGAATTCATAAAAGTTAAATTTTTAAAAATTCTGCATTCTAATAACTGCCAAAAGGAAAAAGATCAAACTAGAAAAAAATAATTGAAACATTTGTTTTGCTTTGTTCTAAGACAAGTTCTCCAGGGGTTCAGGCTGGTCTTCATTAAACTTGCCAACTTTGAGCTCCTGACCCTCCTTCCTCTGTGTCCCATGTGCCGTCCAACTCAACGTGGAAACTACTGACAGTATCAAACGTTAATCTCTCTGTGAGAAAATAAATTAATGGAAACTTGTAGCACCAAAAATCAGGCGGGAGAAATGCCTTAGGAGGTGAGAGCAGTGGCTGCTCTTTCATAAGACTTCAGTTTCGGGGACTCTGAAACCCTCTTCTGACCTCTGTGGGCACCAAGGAATGAATGCATATGTGCACAGAAATACATGCAGGCAAAATACCTATACACGTAAAAATAAAAAGTAAATCTTTTTTAAGTTTTCTTTTTTACATACCAACCACTGTTCCCCCTTTCTCCCTTCTTCCCAATCACCCTTCCAGCTTCCTTCCACCCTACCCCCCCAACTCTTCAGAGACAGTAAGGATTCCCAGGGTGAATCAATACAGTCTGGCATGTCAAGTTGGGGCAGGCCCAAGCCCCTCTCTCAAGTACCAAGGCTGAGAAAGATATCCCTCTATAGGGGTTGGGATCCAAACACTCAGTTCATGTACTAGAAATAAATTCTGGTCCCACTGCAGGAAGCCTCATAAATTGTCCACACCACACAACAGTCATCCACCTTTATAGGGTCTAGTTTGTCGGTTCCATGCAGGTTTCTCAGCTGTCAGTCCAGACAGAGTTAGTGAGCTCTCAGTAGCTCTTGAGATAGCTGTCTTTGTGGGTTTCCTCATCATGATCTTGACCCCTTTGCTAATATAATCCCTCCTGGCTTTCTTCAGCTGGACTAGAAGCTTAGCTGTGGATCTCTGCATCTGCTTCCATCAGTTGCTAAATGAAGGTTCTATGATGACAATTAGTGTAGTCATCAATGTAATTATAGGGGAAGGCCAGCTCAGGCACCCTCTCCATTATTGCTTGGCGTCTTAGCTGAGATTATGTTTGTGAGTTCTTGGGTACTTCAGGTTTCTCCCTAACCCCACAATGGCTCCCTCTATCAAGATCTCTATTTTGTTGTTCTCCCTTTCTGTCTCTCCCCCAATTCAATCACCCCTTCCCTCATATTCTATTTCCCTTACCCACTCCCTGACCCATGGTCCCAATTTAAGATAAATCTTAAAAAAAAAAATTTCAGGAAAAAAATAAGTAAAGAAATGAAATCAAATAAAAACTATGCAGATGTGCTTGGGTTTAGTTACAGAGAGCACCAAGCACAACTCTCAAGTGTGATTAATAAATTCTATCAAAAAAGCAAAGGTAGCACAAAGATTATCTCTAGAGAGTAGGTACTAGCAATGTTTGTCTTGGTGAAGGGAGCTTGGTGGCCAGGAACAAGGAAAACAGTTTCATTTCCTTTGTGCTTTCCACTTTACATACCTTTGAACCTTTCACATTTAGATTCATGTAAATGTGTCACCTGTTTTTCAATGTAATTCTAAATATGTCAACAAAAGCATCTAAATTGAAGTCAGTGTCACTGTCTGAAACCAACCCTGTTTCCAGACTTGCTTGGCCCTCACCACCCTCTGTCATGTGACTCTAAACCCCTTGCATCCTACAGAATGCTGTCAGCCACTGCCTCCCTAGACCCTTTCACAGTCACTTTAACCCCAGCAGAAACTTTCATCTTCTGAATGCAGGGATCATTGTCATACATCAATCCCAAAAGGACACCAAAATAAAACCAAGTTGTAACTTTTGAGTCACTCCAAAACTCAGCACATTCTTTGAAGTTCCACTGATGACAGACACTCCATAGCTATGAGAATACAAAGGGAATCCCAAGGCAAATTTAATTAGATGCAGTGAGAAATGGCCAAAAGTATGTGTTATCCTCTTTGAGGAGACACAGGGGCCACGGGGACTGGGGAAATGGTTCAGGGGGAGAGAAAGTGCTTGATAGACAAACATGAGTTTGGATGCCAAGAGCTCAAACAGTGCCAGACTGTGGCATCTATAATCCCAGCAATCCTACAGAGAGATGGAAGACACAGAGAGAAGCTGGAAAGTCAGCATCTCAGATACACAACGGCAATCAACAAGATGCTGCTACAAAAAGAGTGGCAGATGATGACCACTGATGCTCTCACCTCTCTGCCTGCCTCTCTGTACATACACTACACACATACACACACTCACATACTATATTTTACCAAAAGAAAAAAAGAGGAGAAAGTGAGGAGCAAAAGAAGAGAACAAGAAAGGGAAGAGGAAATGAAGGAAGTGAAGAGGATAGATTGGGAGGAGGTGAGAAGGGGAGAGAAAGGAGAGAAGGGAGAGGAGAAAAAAAGGAAAACTTGCCCATTCATTGCAAGCCTCCATCATCGCATGATCTCTGATCTTCCAATCATTTCCCCGTCTCTCTCCCTCCTACACAGTGTTTGGCTTTCAACATGCAGAGGAGCTTTATGAAGCATGAAGTAAGCCCTCTCTGCCGAGATCCCTTTCACACAGATTCACTTGGACAATGACAAGAGCCTCCAGCAAGGCTGAACTATGTTTCATCTCTCACATTTGGGCTCATTCATTAAAGGAGCTGGTTTTACTTATCCTGACTATGACACCAGTGTGGAAGTAGACCAATATTACTATGCACCCAGATATTTCCGAGTATCACTCACTATGCTTCCCTAATCAGTTGGCCTGTGTACTGCCCATGGCGCTGTTCCCTAACTGAGCCCAAATCACCAATATCATGTCCCTGAGGTCTGCTAACATCTTTTGTGTTAGAGTAGTAGAAATATGTCAATCTAAAGAAAAGAATCAAAGCTATACTCAAAAGATAAGGAACTAAACCACTTCCTTGATGTTTAAAATACTTTTTAGGATTTTAAATTTTATGTGTATATGTATGTTGCCTACATGTGTGTCTGAAGTACCCACAGAAGTTAGAAGAGGGCCTGGAGTTGCAGATGGTTGTTGCCGGGGTCCTGGCAAGCTTCATAGTCAGCAGGGAAACGTCCAAGTGATATAAGAAGAAAACTCAGTTCAGCCTGTCTTAGCCGGGCTGGTTCAGACTTCTGGAGTCTGACACTCCAGTTTATTTTAGACATATTTATGTACAGTACAATTTTGGAAAGTTTTCTAGTAAAAATTATCTGAACCCCACATGTACAATAAAGGAGAAGGCATGATTACATCAAATCTCTTGCTAAATATATGTGACCTCTACCATTAAGGTGGGTTCTATAGTTTAAGGGTCTAGGATGTGGTGTGGTCTCTGACCGAGATAGCATAGAAAACACCAGGCTGTAGAGTACATGTGACATCTATCCTGAGGGTAAATTCTATTGATTGAGAAATAAAGCTAAAGATAAATGTTTAAGGAGGAGAGTCTGAGATAAACATTCTGTGGGATTTGGATGAGGACACTACCTACAGATAGTCAAGGTCACCAGAATATTAACAACTTCCACTCTCAGCCTTCTGGGTGGAAAATGGGTTTTCATTTCCTCCATTGAGAAGATAATCCTGTGACTAATGGTTCCGGTTTCTTCAGTACCTATCTGTAAGCACTCATGATGTGTGTGCAGGAAAACAAACCTGAATTCTATGCAAGAATAGCCAGTGTTCTTAACTGCTGAAACACCTATCCACTCCTCCACCCCAATCCCTTAGTCATTTTTTTTAACATCTCCAGCTTACTTATTTATTGATATTGTTTGGAAGTTTTATTTTGTTTAGTTTTAGATAAGATTCCTCTGTTTATCCCTGGCTTTCCTGGAACTCACTCTGTACACCAGGCTGGCCTCGGACACAGAGATCTGCCTGCCTCTGCCTCCTGAGTGCCAGGATTAAGAGTGTGCACCACTACCCAGATCCAGTTTACTTCTAATCCAGGCAAAGAGTAAAAGAGACTTTCTCTATTCCTGGTTTCAAATTACCTATCATAAAAGCCAGAAAGCTGGTGTTAATCCCACTACTGAAGAGGCCTAATTTAACACTTCTACAATTTAAACTCAAATTTGAAGCAAGCTTTAATTAAATACTGGTCATGTTTATGGACTTTCTGGCCAGATCCATCTCTGGTTTTTAAGACACAGTGTCCAAGGGCTTAAAAAGACAAAACCCCAATTTGCTGTGTTTCCATCAAGTCTAATCAGAGGCAAGCATGCATCCTGCTGTACTCCCTGTTCACCAACCTCCTGCCCACATCTGATCAAGCACATTCCCTGTAGATGGGTCAGAAAACTTGTTTAGGAGAGTGAAGACATGTGGCTTGCTACTTACAGCATTTCAGGAATTATCTGTCTTTGGATGTGGGGTTTGCAGATCACAGGCATTTTCGTTTCATGGATCTCTTAGTGAACTTTGACTCTCATAGTGGCTTATCACCTAAGAGTATTTGTTGCTCAATTATGAGCACTAGAGTATAGTGCCTAGCTCCCATGTGACAAACTGAGCTTTCCAGAAACACCAGCTCTGAGGGAAGCTGCCTTTGACCTGTGGCATGCTCACCCAGCTCACCCATACACAAATATAAATAATAAATAAATAAATCTCAAAAAAATAATAATTAAATTTAATTATTCCTTGATTATTTGCAGTGTGACATATTTCCAATTTTTACAGTAACGTCTAGCCCTGAGGCGTGCTGTCTAGGAACGTCACAAAGCATTTAATGCAATGCCCAAGTCATGAGCTGCCCAGAGATCACCAAGAATTTGTGCTTGTATGCAAAAGTAAAGAGCCTTTTTGCAAGCTTGAGCTTGGGCTCTCGGTTCGTTTGGACACAGTGGCTGGATCAGAAAGAACCTAGAGCTCAAATGAGGCAGGATTTTTAAGGAGTAAAGGGTGGGTGGTCGCAGAATTCCAGATTCAGATGGGAGTTGAACTCCTAATTGGGTGGGCAAGATGTATGTGGGGATGGGGAGGCATAAGTACGGATTAATTTCAGCAATTTGACTGTCCTTTATAGCTTTCTGTTACTCAGCACAGAACATAATACTAACTGGGGAGATAACCAAGACAGCCCAAAGAGAACAGAGTGAGATACAGAGTAAGGCCAACCCTTTGTATAATAAGGAAGAGCATCTGCACTAGTGGGATTGGTGCTTTCCTATTTCCTGGCTGTGTGATCTGAGGCAAGTTACTTAAGTCTCTGAACCTGTTTTATCATCTCTAAGAAATACTCGGCACACAGTGAGTGTTGTGGCGCTTGGTGTGGCTTCTAGGACACAGACAGAAGACAGAAAGAGGAAGACTATCACTCATGTTTTAATTTGTTAAAACAATAGCATTTTAATCTGCCTGGCTCCTAATTTGTTACATAGAAGGAAAAGTCATTGTGGGTGTTGCGGCGGCAGTGTAGGTGCTGTGTTGGCAGAGGAATCAGCAATGTGAAAATATCTGCCAAGTTGTGAAACAGGATTAGCTGTGGCAACCTGAACCATGGAGAATTTTCTAAGCAGAGCCTGTGTGAAGCAATGATTTTAGCACTGCATCCATTCTTCAACTATAGACCCTTCTCTTTCCTGATATTCAAGAGTAGAAAGGGGGAGTTTGAGTCTCCCCCATTGGTATTCTCTCAGACTGGAGTTCACTGAGGTGAAAAGCCCATAGAAGAGGCTAGGGGTGTAGCTCGGTTGGTAGAATGCTTTATCTAGCACATGTGAAAGCCCTGGGTTTGTATAAATCAGGCATGGTGGCACATGCCTGTTATTTTATTGTTTAGGAAGTGAAAGCAGGAGAGAGGATTGGAAGGTCAAGGTCATCTTCAGCCACATTAGAGCTCAAAGCCAGTCTGAGCTACAAGATAGCCTACTAAGAAAGGAAGAGAGGGAGGGAAAGAGACCCAGAAACTGAGAGCATGTGTGACAGAACAATTATAATGTTATAGAGAATGGTCTACATGGACAGAAGCCATGACGGGGTAGACACACAGGAAGAAAAGGAAGGGGAGGAGGTCTGGGCATTTGACATCAGACCTAGGGTCTTTCTTATGCCGGAGGGACATCCTAGCCCTGCGTTTACTTTTTATTATGAGACAGAGTATAAGCTTTTCAGCTTGAACTTGAGTTTGTAATCCTCCTGTCTCAGCTTCCTGTGTAGCTGGAATTACAGGCCTTTCTCAGCAGGTCCAGCTAGACTACATGCATGAATGAGGTCAGAAAGCTATTGCAGTAGGGGTGGGAGCCACCGTGTGTGCTCACAGTTGATAGAAAAGTACCTCTAGGGCTCAGCTTCTTCAGAGACTAGACATGGTGAGAAATGTCAGAATCTCTGGGTTACAGGATTTCCCCTTTTCAGCCCTCAGGGTTGAAACATTCTTTTCTACATAAATCTCCCATTGCACATCTCTGAGTCACTGAAAGTGGGGTGTCCATATGGAACTGTGTGGCTAGAGATAGCAATGTCTCAAGACACAAGGGAGGATCTCATGCCATACACCTGGTGAGGCAGCTCTGAATGGAGAGCCTTCTCCAGCAGTGACTAGAAGATCATTGGCAAATATTGGTGACATCGTGTGTCCATAAGTGCTGATAGGACCCAGTTGTGCTTGGTGCTTTTGCATCGTCGCACAAGCTGCCTGGTCATCTTGATGTCAGCTGTAACAGGAAGCCACTCTGATCTGGCCCTCTGTCTGCAGATCCTCTGGTCACCACCAATTGCTCACTTGCAGATGGCTGTGTTCCCTCAGGGTAAATGTAGACATCTGAATTTCAACTTGTTGTGCAATGCAGATATACACTGCATGTGCAGAAGCAGCACAGTGAACCTTATACTTTTGCTTATCTATCTACATTCCCACCACTAGATTAATTCCAATTTTCTTCAAGATAATGTGGCTGCTTCCCAGATCTAGAACAGAATTTAGCCAGTTGTGGTGGCATGTATCTTTAAGCCCAGCACTCCAGAAGCAGACGCAAGAGGAGTCCTGAGTTTGAAGCTAGCCTGGTCTACAGAGTGAGTCTAAGTCAGCTGGGGTTACATAGTGAGACCCTGTTTAATAAAATTAGAACAGAGCTTAGCAAATATCTCCTATAAAGACTAGAGCAAAAATTCTTCAGGTGTTGAGACTCATACTGTCTCTGCTGTAATTGCTCATCACTGACGTGAGTGTCAAAGCTGATACAGATAATGCATAATAAACAAGATGGCATTGTAAAAAAAAAAAAAAAAACTTTATTTATTGACACTAAAATCCAAATTCCATATAATATTTTGTCTATCTTCTCCCCTACCCCTGCCAGATAACTACATGTGGCATTTAATATCAATTAAATCATGCCCTGTTGATTGGCCACCTGTGCAGAATTTGCACTGCTTTCCTGACACAGAGAACCCAGGTACCATAAATAGGTACTAAACCAAATTATCACAGGGTAGGAATTATCTCAGATGGTAGAATGCTTGCCTATCATACACAAAGACCTAGGTTTGAATCCCAGCACTGCATGAAAACCAGGCCTAGGGACTGGAGAGGTAGCTCAGAGGTTAAGAGCACTGGCTGCTCTACCAAACAAAGATCCTGAGTTCAATTCCCAGCAACCACATGGTGGCTCACAACCATCTATAAGGAGATCTGGTGCCCTTTTCTGGCACACAAGCATAGGGGAGGCAGAATGTTGTATACATAATAAATAAATCTTTAAAAAAGAAAAAAAAATCAGGCCTAGTGGTATACACCAGTAACCTCAGCACTAGGAAATGGCAGGTACGGAGATTGTAAATTCAGGTACATTCAAAATACATAGCTAGTTTGAAGCCAGCCTGGGCAACATGAGACTCTATTTTAGAAAATAATAATAAAACAAAGACAAATTACCCAAATTTAACTAGAAACTTTTCAGCCCCATTCAGACAGCCTACATTAACTAGTCATTCTCAGAATTTGACACCCTGTAGTAGTCAGGACTATATAGGCCCTAGAGGTCTTTTGAAGTTCTCTTTTAATTTATTTATTTTTATTTTATGTGTATTGATGTTTTCCTGTATGCATGTATGATATCGCATGCATGCCTGATATCTGGGAAGTCATAAGAGAATGTAGGATCCCACGGTGGAGTTATGAATGGTTGTGAACAACCATGTGAATTATGGGAATAGAACTGGGTTTTCTGGGAAAGCAATAAGAGTTCTTGACCTCTGAGCCATCTTTTCAGACACTGAAGCCTTAAATCTTTCTACAATAACCCTTCCCCGAGTGCTGCCCATTGCACAGACAGCCCCACAAGAGGCTCCAGGGTTCTAACATGTTAGAGAGTAAGGTAGCTCTCACCATTCTCATTGCAAGCCTTGTGCATAGTGGCATAGGTTTTATACTGGAACCTCTTCCAAGGCAGACACTGAGGAGGATGATGTGGTAGGTACCACGTGTGGTCCAGATTCTCTGAGTCATGACCCTCAACTCTGAAGAATGCTCTAAATTGTAAGAGTCACCTTATCCGCCGCCACATCCTTTCCAGAGGCAGCACTAATCCTATGGCTGGCCAACTGAGAAAAGAATAAAGATCCAGCATTCCATTCACTTGGAACAGTTCTGAAGGTCGCCTTTTTTGCAATTAGCTGAGGTCACTGTAAAGACTCTGCTCACCCAACCCTCTTTTTTTTTTTTTCCAGGTGCTGATTCTGAATGCAACCCATAATAACCCTCCTGCATGTTCAGCTCTAGTCTGTGGTCCTAAGAAGTCTGATCTCCAGATGTCAATGCTAGGAGTGCTCTGAGAAAGCCGACGCCGGGTTGACATGGGGGTGAAGGGGATGGGCTACTCACCACCCAGCTGGTAACAAAATCAATACCCATCAGCAACTAAGGGGCACTAAGGAAAAATAATGACAAAACAGAATGACATGGTAGTAGAAAGGAATGTATTTGCTGGCACAGTGAATTGTACTTTTTTGGTTGTTTTCTTGAGCCAAGGTCACAGTATACAATTCAGGCTGCCCTGGAGTTTACTGCATAATTCATGCTGGCCTTAAACCCACAGCAATCCTCTTACTTCCCCTCCTTCTAATGTGCTGAGATTACAAGCATGAGCCATAGCATCTGGCCTGTGAAGCAGACTTTTTGGAAAATGCAAGAGAAATGTTAATTATACTGATAAAAGAATTAGCTTGCTATTGTTCAGCCCTGTCAATATTCTGAGGGAAAAAATACAATAAGATGAAAACAATTCATTGACAGGAAAATTGTGAAATGATGGTCTAAGTGAGGTAGAAATGGTTCGCTTGACAGAAATGATTTTAGGCCTTCACAAATTAGGCTTTGAGAATATATGTATAAAGCCAGAATCACCACCAAGTAACTGTTCCATGAACTTACAGAGGACATGTAGTTTACTAATGTAATCTGAAATGTCAGGTGAAGGAACCAGAATTCCCGAGGAGATCATAAGGCCAAGGCTGGCCTAAGGAAATACCACTATTTAGCTGGACTCAGAGACAACAAGAGATGATAGATAGAAGGTGCCCTCCAAATCAGAAAGGAAGCAGCATATTACCATCTGAGCATCAGAAGCCTGCTAGCATAGCCCAGCTACATGAGACCCCATCACAAAATAGATTAGATGGTTGAGAGAATAGATGATAGATAGATAGACAGACAGACAGACAGACAGACAGACAGACAGATAGATAGATAGATAGATAGATAGATAGATAGATAGATAGATTTTAAAAAGCAGAAGGAATGGAGAGCTTCTAGAGAGGAGAACAAATAGGGGTTTTTTTGTTTTTTTGTTTGTTTGTTTTTGTTTTTTTTTAGGTATCACAAACTGATTTTAAGACAACAAAGGTGTGTGGGGTGTAATGTCCCACAAATTTAATCCCAGCACCTGGAAGGCTGGATTTCTGTTGAGCTGGAGTCCAGCCTGGTCTACAAAGTGAGTTCCAGGACAGACAGAGCACCATAGTGAGACCTGTCTGGTGATGGAGTTGGGGAGAAAGCAAAGATGTGATAAAGAATGAGCTGTTGTCTCTTCTGTGGCCGTGGGGCCATAACACCTCTCTGAAGTATCTGTGGTTAAGTTTGCTGTCAGTCTCTCCTGTGAACTCCACCCTGCCCCCCCCCAGGAAATATACTTCAAGGTAGTCCTCATTCAGAAATGTCTGCTTTTGTTCAGCCCTTGGATGTTTCACAAAGATCACTGAAGAACCTTTAAAGTAACCTTTATATTCATTCTGTGAGTCTGAGTGTGTTGGTATCAGGTTCACATCTGAAGCTTTGGGGCTAAAGAGATGGCTCAGAAATCTAGAGCACGAGTTGCTTTTGCAGAGACCCTGGCTTGATTCCAGGTGCCCACATGGAAACTAACAAACATTAGCAACTCCATTTCCAGGAAATCTGTTGTTTTCTTCTGAACTCCTCAAGCACTGTGAGGCATTCTCATGGTACACATACATACATGAAGTCAAAAATACAAATATGCATAAGCTAAATAAATAAATCTAACTTTTATTTGAAGATTCAAACAGCCACACATCAGAAATAATATGGGGGCAGAGGAAATAATTCCTGTACTAAACATGTACAGACTTTATTGTTAGCAATACAATGTAACAACTATTGTTATTAGTAGGAATAAGCAGTCGAGACAGGATTTAAAATATATAGATGTGTGTGGCTTATACGCAAATACATTGCTATTCCCTTCTAAAGAAGGAAGGGATCTGAGCATTCTTGAGCTTTAGTACCCAAGATGATACTCCAAAACAGGGCAAGAAAAGTGTACCTAAAGCCTGAATTTGTTGTACAGATTGAGTTAACTTGGAGCCGTCAGGAAAGCACAGTGCATAATCTTGGAACTTGTTAGGTAATTACCATGATTGTCTGAAATGAAGTCTACAAGGCAAGGGGAGAGAGTCCCTTGAAACGCATCCTCTATGAAAACCACTAGCAGGGCATCAGTTTCGTAGTCACTGTTAGGAATCAGACAGATTGGTTGCTTGTTGCTGCTGTAAAGTGCCTTTGTCTTAGTTTTCTCATCAGCAAAATGGGAATAGCAATAGTTTTGTTGTACTCTTCTTGGAGGCAAGGTCTTTAGCAGCTCAGACTGGTCTAGAACTTGTTACCTAGACAAGGAGAACCTGGAGTTCCTATTTCTACTGCTTCCATCTCTCAAGTGCTAGGAGTACAGGCATGTGACACACACCCAGCTCAAGAACAGCAGTATTATAGTTGTTTGTTGGGTTGGGGTGAGAACTGAAAATTAATCAGTTATTACAAGGTGCCCAAATTTGTGTTTAGCACATTTAAAGAATTGAATAAATTAAGCTTTATGCCATTGTGGATATAAGTTCTCTTCCTAATTTTTTTTGAGACATGGTTTCACACAGTCCAGGATAGACTCAAACATCTTAAATTGACTTTGTAACTAAAAGTGGCCTTTAATGCCTGATCCTATCTCTGTCTCCCAAGTGCCAGATTATAAGAGTACACCTGACTCTTCCTCTTAAAAAAGGAGGAAATAGCATCCTTATATGAGCCCAGAGTCCCTTCCATCCAGAGAATTCTAATCAGATTCTCAGTTAAAGTTACACTAGGAGACTGTTGCCTGGCACCCATCTATAAAGCCAGCCAGTACTGTGGAACTTGGGCCAAGACATAGTGAGATCCTGTCTCAAAGTAAAAAACAAATTTTGTTTAAACAAGATTTAAAACTTACGTGACTGCTTCCTGATTGAACTTAAGGCCTCCATGAGATGAGATGGAACCCATACATGGCACCATTGTCAGGGCTAAGGACCTGTGGCTGATAGGTCATAGACCCTAAGGAAGGACCTACAACTATTACTCTGCTAAATGGGCACAGGATTTAAAAGACTCTATTAAGTCTGTTATCTGTACCTGCAGATTAGAACACTTCTCAACCCTCAACAGAGAAGCTTCTTGAAACAGACGAGAGGTAATAAACATTCCTACAGCTGATCAACGAAAGACTTCAAAGCGACTGCCCTAAATAGGGTCTATATTCCACTTCTCCCTACAAAGCTAAAGGATTGAAAGAGGAGATGAAAGATTGAAAGAGCCAGGGGCACTAGATGACTACAAGGAAGCCGTCTTAGTATACAAGGAAGTAGCTCCCAATGAACTCACAGCGATTGTGACAACATGCACAGGATGTTCAAGCTAGACAAAATTCCAACCTGGGTGTGCAGGCACCAAAGTCTCACTCCTAGCTAAAGAGCTGTTGGCATTGAATAGTTACTAGGAGAGAAGAGTCAGTTCTCTAAGGAGACGTCCGTCCTCTGGTAAGTCGACCAGACTCCACGGCAAGCCCCACACCTAATAGTGCTGCTCTTCTTCTAGAGGACCTAGGTCGAATTCCCAGCATCCACATGACGACTCAAGACATCTCTATAACTCCAGTCCCGAGGGATCCTATGCCTTCCAGCAGGTACCACACACGCGGTACACACAACATACAAAATACCCATACACATAAAATTAATAATAATAATATAAATTTTAAGTTAAAATAAAGTAACATTAACAAAACCTTAAGTGACTCAGGGTGCTGTAATGGCGGCAGCGCTTGTAGAAACCTAGGGAAGGGACCTCCATGGCAGGTCAGTCCGCTCAATAGAAGCTCAATAGAAGGATCGCTACCCCTCTCTCCCTAGTCTCCCTTCCGAGTTAAATGCACCCCTGAGCCGTTCTAGGAATCTGAACGTAAAAAACGGGGACCGAGAAGGCTCCTGGGAGTCTCCTAAGGGTTTCCACCAGTTCCAGCCCGAAAGCACCGGGCAGTCCCTGGCCTGCGCGTCCCGCCCAGCAGTTGGCTCAAGGTGGCAGCATTGGTCACTGCAAAGTGCAGCTGCCCATTACCAGCGTCTTGGGGCGGCCCGCAGAGATGGGGCGTGTCAGGGGCGGGATCAGGGAGGTCGACGAGCCCCCTTTTGCTCCGCCCCCACAGCTTTGACAACAGTCCCCGCCGCTGCTGGGGAATAAAAGGAACAGGAAGGGGAGGAGCTGTTTTGTGGCTGGCTGCTGAGCGATCAGTCAACCACAACGAAGGGTAATCGAGTGTCTCCTTCACTACCCGGGGCCAGCTGGGGCCTCGGCCAATGGGGCCTGGAGGGGCGATCCAGTCCTGTCTACGAAGCCTGGCAATGCCCCACCACGAAGTGTCATCCAGCCAGGGCCACCTCAGAGCCGGCTGTGAGCAGAGGCTGGCGAGGTCCTTACCGGCACCCAGGTTGAGACTCCTTTGGATGGGGATGGTCCTGACGCTGGTGCTGGCTCTGTTTGACTCTTTGGTTCTCTGGACTCCCGCCGCAGCTTATCCTCTTCCTGCCCAAGGACACCCCGTCCAATTCAGTGCCGTAGTGCCCCCGCTCCAGAATGCCTTTGCGTGGCGGAACCTCAGCTGCCCTGCCTGCAAAGTCTTATTCACTGCCCTAAACTACGGCCTAAAGGTGAGCAATAGAAGGAAGGGTAATGGTGAAATGCTGGGGGCAGGATGAGGAAACTGACCTGCCCTGGGATTCAATATCCCGGGTAGAAGGTGCTTCCTGTGTTAACCACTACCCCACTGTGACCTCTGTAAATTGAGTAAAGACAGTGCCTTGAGAAAGCCAGCTGACTAATCCTGGGCTTGAAATGATTCTGGGCTCCAAGCTAAAGAGTAGGTAGGTAAGGGCCTGGTGCTACCTGAGTCACAGGACACTATGTAGGAGGCACTGAGGTCTCTTTATTATGGTGACACTGAGTTCATCCTAGCCCTGATTTAGACACGGAAGCCTGTGAAGTAGTGGCCAGGGATCATTTGTTCTGTCTCTGACTTGTCATTGGTTCCTTCCACCACAGAAGGAGCCCAATGTGGCACGGGTAGGCTCTGTGGCCATCAAGATGTGCAAGATTCTGAATATAGCACCATTAAATGTGTGCCAGTCAGCTGTTCATCTCTTTGAGGATGATATGGTGGAGGTGTGGACACGGTCAGTCCTGAGTCCATCTGAAGCTTGTGGCTTGCTTTTGGGCCCTTCCTGTGGGCACTGGGACATCTTTTCAACTTGGAACATCTCTTTGCCATCAGTGCCAAAGCCACCTCCCAAACCACCGAGCCCACCAGCCCCAGGTGCCCCTGTCAGCCGTGTCCTCTTCCTCACTGACCTACACTGGGATCATGACTACCTGGAGGGCACAGATCCTAACTGTGCAGATCCACTCTGCTGCCGCCGGAGCTCTGGATGGCCACCCAACTCCAGGGCAGGTGCTGGGTACTGGGGCGAGTACAGCAAGTGTGACCTGCCTCTGAGAACATTAGAAAGCCTGCTGAAAGGGCTTGGCCCTGCCGGCCCTTTTGAGATGGTGTACTGGACAGGAGACATCCCTGCCCATGATGTCTGGCAACAGTCTCGCCAGGACCAGCTGAGGGCCCTGACCACCATCACAGACCTTGTGAGGAAATACGTGGGGCCTGTGCCAGTGTACCCTGCTGTGGGCAACCATGAGAGCGCTCCTGTAAATGGCTTCCCTCCTCCCTTCATAAAGGGGAACCAGTCTTCACAATGGCTCTATGAAGCCATGGCCAAGGCCTGGGAACCCTGGTTACCAGCTGACGCCCTTCACACTCTCAGGTACTTACTTTCCATGGAAACCTAGGAGAGAAGAATGGTGGATGAGGGAAACTGGGTAGACTGTTCTAACAAGTGTCCTTTGCAGTATCTACTACCCTCCCTAACCCGACCCCACCTTTCCTTTCTTATCTCCAGCCACCCTCTTTTCAGAGCTAGCAGTGAAACCTCACCACATCCCAGCTTGTGTCTGCTTAGGGTGTCCTTCTCTTGAAAATGGGTTCTCCTCCCCTTTTAATATCTCCCGTTTTCCTCAACTGGACCAGATTCATAGCATCTCCCTCAAAAGGCCTTTGCTCTCTGGCTTACTTGAATCCCTTGTCCTGAATTCCTGGAGCCCTCAGCACTCAGGGCTTTCTTTACTGTCAGAGGAGCCCTGTAATTACCGCTGCTTTGGTCTTCAGCTAGGATGGAAGCCCTGGAGGTGGGAGATGACATCATGTGTGCCTCTGCCTGGCACACGACCAGGCCTACAAGATTAGGATTGTCCGAGAATCAACACTTCTTGCTTACTTTGTTTCAGAATCGGGGGCTTCTATGCCCTTACCCCACGCCCTGGCCTCCGCCTCATCTCTCTCAATATGAATTTTTGTTCCCGTGAGAACTTTTGGCTCTTGATCAACTCCACAGATCCTGCTGGACAACTCCAGTGGCTGGTAGAGGAGCTTCAGGCTGCTGAGAATCGAGGGGACAAAGTAAGGGGGGGCTGCGGGGGCTGGGGGGGAGTACGCTGCTGTGGAGGCCAGACCTGTAAACAGGGACAGGGGAATGGTACTTCGGTTCCTGGAACTCCAGAGTTCCTTGAGATCCTTGGTCATGCTCTGATGTCCTTCATATAAGCAATCCACCCAATCCGGATCCCTCCAGGCTGATAACTCCTTTAATTGTCCTTACAGGTGCATATCATTGGCCACATTCCTCCAGGGCATTGCCTCAAGAGCTGGAGCTGGAATTATTACAAAATTGTAGCTAGGTAACAAGACAGAGGGGTTGGGTGTGGAGGCTGAAGGGTTGAAATCCCCTCAAGAGCAGGGTGCGGTGGCACACACCTTGAGGCAGAGCAGGTGGATTTCTGGGAGTTCAAGGCCAGCCTGGTCTACAAAGTGAGTTGCAGGATAGCCAGGGCTGTTACAGAGAAAAACCCTGTCTGGGGCAGGAGGGGGCAGTAGCACTTTCCTCAAGCACCTTGAAATCCTCACTTCCCCGTGGCGGAGGAAGGAGCAAATTGAAGAATGACCACCCTAACACCCCAGATCTAGCCACTCTCATTTCAGCCTCCCTACAATCTTCTAATGTCACTGTGTCTCTGGCCAGGTATGAAAACACTCTGGCTGGTCAGTTCTTTGGCCACACTCATGTGGATGAGTTTGAGATCTTCTATGATGAGGAGACTCTGAGCCGGCCGCTAGCCGTAGCCTTCCTGGGGCCCAGTGCTACAACCTATATCAACCTTAATCCTGGTGAGTGAGGCAGGAGGGAGCATTGCTTATCCTCAAGACGGAAGCCAGGGTCCTCCCCAAAAGATGCTTTTGTTACCTTCTTACCATCCAACACTCCTTTCTTACAGGCTACCGGGTCTACCAAATAGATGGAAACTACCCTGGAAGCTCTCATGTGGTCCTGGACCATGAGACCTACATCCTGAACCTGACCGAGGCCAATGCACCAGAAGCCATACCACACTGGAAGCTCCTCTACAGAGCTAAAGAAACCTATGGACTTCCAGATGCACTGCCTGCCTCCTGGCACAACCTGGTCTACCGCATGCGGGACAATGAGCAACTCTTCCAGACCTTCTGGTTTCTCTACCATAAGGGCCACCCACCTTCAGAGCCCTGTGGCACACCCTGCCGCCTGGCCACCTTGTGTGCCCAGCTCTCAGCCCGTGCAGACAGCCCTGCTCTTTGCCGCCACTTGATGCCCAACGGGAGCCTCCCAGATGCACACAGCTTGTGGTCACGGACCTTGCTGTGCTAGTGTTTCCGGGGCCCAGAGTGGGGAAAGTTTATGTGTTAGGAAAGGGACACATTCCCTAAGCACTGTTGAGTCAACCTGGCAAAAAAAATGTCTGGGGATGGAGCCCTGTCAGGCCAGAGAACAAACCTCATGGAGAGCTTGCTTGGCTGGAATTGGCAGAGGGTTTGGATGCCCTACTTATGCTCGGTATCTGGATTGCCCCTGAGGCTGATGTCTTCTCAAAGGCCACAGAGCTGAGGTCTAGGTGTTCTGAATAGCCAGACAGGACCTGTCGCCCCAGGCCTGTGCTATCCATCTGTGACTCCTGCACTGCTACCTGATCCTGCCAGGCTGTTAAAATAAAGAGACTTGGACTCCAGATTCCACTGTCCCAATTTCTTCTTCCCAAACAGGCAGGGTAAAGAGAGCCTGGCAGCAAGATCCTGACTGAGAAACTGGGCACAGGAAGACACATTGCAGCGCAGACAGACTTTATTAGTGATAACAGTACAGCAGAGGTGCCCGCAGGACAGGGAAGAAGGGATCCATGCCTAGACCAGTCCCCTCTTGCCCCTGCTGAGCCTTTGAGGGTGGGGCCTGGCTTGGACCAGTTTCTCCAGCTCTACCTCAAACACTGGGGATGGAGAGCCCAGGGCTGGCCTTGCGTCTGGCCCCTCATGTCACCAGTCCAGTGTAATGACTTCTGTGTAGGAATTCAGCTTCTCTCTCCCAGCCCCTAGGTAGGGAACCCCAGCTACTGAGGAGGGGCAGGCAGCCTGGGGGACATGAGGCCTAGGAACAGCATCCAGGGCCCCTACCTGCCCCAAACCCTTGAGTTCCCTGGGGCCCAACACAAGCGGGTAGAGAAAGGATAAAGGTTCTTCATGGAGTCTGGGATCCTAGACGTTTGGGCTTGAGGGAACCCCACAGCGACTGAACACCCCTGCGGACAGTCCACCCTACACGTCTCGCAACTGACTCCGCAGGGGGTGCTGGGAGGCAGGAGGTGGAGGTCTGGGAACGGGCATCCAGACACTTCTGGTAGCGCAGCTGCAGAGAGGCAAAGGGGCAGTCGGTCACTCTCCATCTCAGCCCCTTACTGTCACACTGCTATACCCCTGCCTCGCCTACTCACCATGCATGCAGCCTGCACAGCCTCTGAGAGGCTGGCAGCATTGGGCTCGCACCAAAACATGTGGCAGTAGAAGGAGGCTGGGCCGGCAGCCATGATGAATGCGAAGGTATGCACATCTCTACCCACAGCTAGGAAGGAGAGGAACCGCACTCGGCACTCCCCCAGCACTGCCTCTGTCTGCAGGGGAGGCAGTCAGTTAAAAAGGAACATCCCCTAGCCCTACTCCACACCTTTCTTTTTGACTGGATTCACCTTCATGGCAAAGCTCAGTCACCCTCTCTCCCACCCCAACCCTTTACCTGCTGGTGCAAGATAGTGAGAGTGGCAGGGGCCACACTGACGTGACTTGGGGTCCACTGCTCACGGCTACCGGAGGACAGGACTGACTCCAGGGCCCCATTAATCACATCTACCCCTGGAAGATACAGACACAAACGTGCAGGACTTAGGGAGGAAGAAGACAGCCCGGTTCTGCCTGTCATCTCACCAGCCTGTGGCCTAAGGATGCTGCTGTTCAGGTACTCCTCCTGGGAACTCTCCTTGACTTAAGTGATTCTGACTCTTTCTTGCTTTTCCTATCTTGAATCTTTACATGGTTTTCTTCACTGATTCTCTCTTCCTTCAGCCCCCTAAATGGACAGTCCTCTCCCTACAAAGTCCTTACGTGTTAGCATGCACCTTCAGACATTACATGGCTTCTGTCATGCAATAATAGCTTCCAATCACCCAGGCTAGTCCTCTTTCTCCAGACCCAAGCTTTTTTATCTTTAATTTTTTATGATTTACTTGTTGTCTGTGTATGAGGGCGAAAGGGCAGCATACAGGAGTCAGTTCACCCCTTCCACCATGCGGGTCCAGGAGTAGGGACTCAGGTTGTCTCTACCAGCTCATCTCCCTCCTGGCCCTGTTTTTGGGGTTGGGTTGGTCTAGATACCCAGCCTAGGCCAGCCAAAGCTACACGGTGAGACTCTAGCATGAAAACAGAAGGAGTAGTAGTTGGGAAAAGGGAAAGACTCAGCAACTGGGGCCAGCTGCAGTGACACACCACTTCCCAGAATTCCAGAGGCACAGGCAAGCAGATCCTGTGAGTTTCAATCCAGCCTGATATACATAGTAAGTTTTAGCATAGCCAACACTATGTAGAAAGATCCTATCTCAAAACCAAACAAAAACAACACACACACACCCATCCATCAATAAGTTCAACAGGAGTGGGAGAAGGAATGGTAACAGAAGGTGAATATAAACAAAATTATATACATGTATGGAAATGTCATGGTGAAACTCATTATTATGTATAACTAATACATGCTGATGAAAACATTCAAATAAAACCAAAATAAAATGTCTCTCTGGGAATGGTTGTGTACATGTATGATCTCAGCATTTCCCACAGAGACAGGGTGCTGCTATACATAGTGAGTTCCAGGCTATTCATGGCTACATTGCAAGACCTTGTCTCAAAAGCCAAACTCAAACAATCCCATAATGGTCTCCCACACTTTAAACTGCTTTTAAACTCCTATTAAATCCCAGACATGAAAGGCAGAGTCAGGAGAATCACAAGTTCAAAGCCAGCCTAGGTTAAACAACTTTCATCAAGAGCTACTTGTGTGCAGGTATGTGTGTGCTGGAGGAAGAGGGTTTTAGATTTCAGTGGGAAGGTCACCCTGAAAGAAGCTGTGTGCCTAATAGCCAAGTTGCCAAGGACCCTTCTCCAGTGCCCATCCTAGTGTTCCTGATTACCATCCTAGGTCTCAACCTGGGCATAGAAAAAAACATTCTTTTTTGTCGTTTTTTGGGGTTTTGTTTTTGTTGTTGTCTTTAAGATATGCTGTGTGTGTGTGTGTGTGTGTGTGTGTGTGTGTGTGTGTGTGTAGCCCTAGCTGTCTTGGAACTTGCTGGTCTTGAACTCACAGAGATTTACCTGCCTCTACTTCCCAAGTGCTGGAGTTAAAGGTGTGCACCACCACATCTGACTTCAGAGATAATTCTTACTTATCAAGGTATCTTGTAAAATGAATTATGGTCATCTCAAGGACAGAGACCAAATGTAACTTGATTCTGTTCCCTAGTCTTAACACGGTTTATTTGCTGAAGATTTCAGATACACAGGAACAGTATCTCAAATGGTACACTCAAGGCAGCATGGACAAATGGATGGAAATGGAAAGTCTTATAACCCAGGGATGCACAGGAGGATGATGACAGAGAAAGGAACAGATGGGCCAAGTCACGCCAAAAGGGCCTCAAAAGCAAGGCAGAATGGTGTGATGTCTATGACATTTAAACTGAAGCAATGGGAAATTTCAAAGTTCACAGGCGGGTGGGAGAATCACCAAAGTCAAACTAAAGAATATGCAGATGGTCTCGGGGTGCAGCCTGACTTCTGAGTCTGCGGAGTGTTGAGAAAGGTGATCTAGAAAAAGGCAGCTGGCTGGGTGTAGTAGTACACATCTTTAAATCTCAGCTCTTTCGAGACAGAGGCAAATGGATCCCTAAGTTCAAGACCAGCTTGGTCTACAGCATGAGTTCCAGAACAGCAAGGTCTACTACATAGAGAAATCCTGTTTTAGAAGGAACAAAGGAAGGAGGAGGGGAAGGGGGGAGGGAGGGAGGTAAGGAGGGAGGGAGGGAGGGTAGCAGAATTTTGTAGCTCAGGGTTAAAAACCTGCACTCCTATTCTCCATATCCTCCTGTGCATTTTCCCCATATCAGCTGTGACTTTCAAATTTACTATGCAATTTACTCTGTTGTTTATCTCTCCTTGCTAGAGTGTAAGCCACTGGAAGGCCAGAATCATGGTCAGTGCAGCCCACTGACACATGCTAAGAACACAAGTGAGATGTGGAGGAATCTACTAGATAGATGGATAAGCCCTGTGGCATCAGGAGGAGGGTAGTGTTTTCAAAAGGGGAGGGGCATACAGAGGGAGCACAAGATTGGCAAGATAACTCAGCAGGCTTGCCATACAAGCCTGATGGCCTGCGTTGAATCCCCAGAACCCATATAAAAAGTAGGAGAGAAGTGACATCTCAGTTGTCCTCAGATCTCCATAGGTGAACACACATACACACACACACTCTCTAAAAGAGTACAGATATAAAGGAGGAAGTAACCTAAGAACCTGCTGGCCTTTAAAGGGGCAGACCCATGGAACTGACAGAGTAGCCAAGGATTGCTTCGGCATCATGAGGTCCCACATACAGTGCCAAGTGAGATGGAATAGTTATGGGGCGGGGCTGATAACTGGAAGAGCCAATGGGGTTTAGAAGTTGTGGGGAAGATGAAGGAAATTAAAGCCAAGCAAATCACCACGTTTGGTACCTGTTTCTGATCTCTGAGAACCTGTTTTCATCTCTTCCTCCTTTCCTTCCTCTCTCCTATCTTGGTTTCTTTTGAAAGCGAGGTCTTACTCTGTCACCTCAAGCTCACAATCCTCTTCCCTCCACCTCTCAAGAGCTGGAATTTCAGGCATGCACCAGGACATCGGGGTTCTGTCCTTTACCGTGACACCCATCATTCCGTGGAGTCCTCTCTTTTCCTCCTCCTATCTCCTTCCTGCTCTCCCTATCCTGGACGTGTCCACTTACTCCACTCAGACAGTAAATACTACAAAGGGAGGCCTCATCTATTTTCCCTTTCACTCTGGGCTGCCCACATTCTGGTGCCAACCTTTTCCATACTTAGGATCGGCTGTCTCTAAGATCTAATGATGCTCAAACTTCTATTTCACGGCCAGATCTCTGCTCTCAGCTACAGATGAGACTGATGAACCTAACTGCCAACCTGACCCCCACTTAGTTTGTCCAAAGGTATGGTGAATGTGGCATATTCAAGACTGAACTCACAATCCTCACACCAAAACTAACCTCTCTGCCAGTGTTAGCACTGGGCTATCCAGTCCAATGCCAAGCATTCCTTAATGACTCCTTCAAGTCATCCCTAATGCCTTTTCGTCTCGGTCACAATCAGCCACCAAAGCCTACTGACTTCCACTCCTTTTCAGCCGTGTCTAAGATACCCTCATTATCAACTACCAAGAAAGTCAAGATCCTCCTGCATTCCCTACATCTTCTTCCATCTGCTCAACACCTTTCTTCATGGTACAACTAAAGCAAGCTTTACTATATTCAAACCTGTTCAAGAACGCTCCTGAAACATGCACAGTTTGGGTAAGTGTCAAGCGTTCCCCACAAAGCCCATGTGCTAAGACCTTGGTCCCAGGCCCACGGTATGACTGGAAGCATTAGAAGCTGAAGACACAGGAACAGGTCCCTGAAGGGGACTGTAGAACTATGGCTTCTTCTCTTTTTGTTCATAGGGCATGAAGTGAATAGCTTTGCTGTGACATGGGCACCTGTGTGATGAGACAGTGCCACAGACAATGCCAACCAATCATGAGGCAAATTAAACTGTTTCTCTTTATAAGTTGATTACCTCAGGTGTTTTATATATTAATGGAAGCTGACCAATGAAAATGACTCACTGCAGCTCCTATTTTCAAGACCATATTAGTGTCCTAAGCTAGGGGTTTCTCAGCCTAGCTATCTTTTAGTGCTTCCCAGTACAACTGTGTCCCCTGCTCCCGACCCTCATATGTCCTATCCAGTCAGCTGAGCATGACCTTTCCCTGGCCTGGTCTGCCTTCATCTAACTTTAACACAGTTACTGCTATTCGTATTTCTCAGTTCATATGACACTTTCACAGGAAGACTGTTTTCTTCCTTTTTTGCAAATGTAGAATGGGTCAAGGAGACAGAGTCTCTCTCTGTATTCCTAGCTGGCCAGGTACTCACTATATAGCTCACCATACTGCAGAAATCTTATTTCAGTTTCCTAAGTATTGGGATTATAGGTGTCACTATAGTCCTAAACCAAATGGAGGTCTTCTGTTAGATCTTGCTAATTCCTTTCAATAAAGGACTTAAATTATTATAACATTTGTTTGCTTGGTTCCTGATTATTCTATTATAAGCTCCCAAAGCTCCATGAAAGCTAGGCTGTGGCTATTTTTCCCAGTGCCCAACACAGGGTTGGACACAATAGGTTTCATAAAAGGCAATTGTTAAGTGAATAAACAAACATCAGGTGCTGTGAAAGCATGGTCTCTCATTTCATTATCTGCAGACAGGTATTACTGCAGCTGTTACATGTAGGATTATCAAGAGTTAATGAGGGTTGATGCTCAGTGGTGCAATACTCACCCTGTACACTTGAGGAATTGAGTTTGAGCCCCAGCATCTCTCACACACACTTCAATAATACTTTCTACACGTTTACAATAATGAAACCCATGTTGATTATGCTTGCTGTTTCCTTCTCTGGATGCTCTTGGCTCACAATTAAGACCGTTATACCCAGTGCCAGGGTAATACCTGGCATTTCCAGCCACTCAGATAGCTAGCTACCTCCAAACCCACCAAAGTTCTTCCTGGGATGGGGGTTGCGGGGGAAACTCTCCCTCTGTGCCTAGCTCAGCACTAATCATATGGTAGATATTCACTGAAACATGTTCAATGGAGCTATAGGCAGGACACAGGGTAAGGCTGGACAGAGCTATAAAGAGGTGGGATCAATTTTGAAAGGCAGGGATGTGCCACATATGAGAATGTCCAGGAGAAGCCCTAGAAAGCACAGGGTGGGGACAGAGCACTAAGACATACCAACAGGTTTAGCAACAGGTACATTCCCCAGGTAATAGACTTGGAACTTCTGTACCAACTCATTCTTAGGTGCTGGAAATTCCACTGTGGGAAGAAAAAGAGAGTCAACTGTTCTCCTAGCTTGCAACACCAGTGCATAAGCTATGCACTTGCCCAGCCCAAGTCCTCACCCCACGTCTCCCGCTGCCTCCCTCAACAGAAACCCCTCTACTTACATAATGTAAAGTATCCCATCTCCATGTGCTGTGTCTGCCCAGGAACCTGTGCCTCTTCTTGGGTCACCTCACCTCAACTAACAAAGCAGAGTTGGGCCTTGAGAGGCTGTGGTACTCACCTTGGAAAGGGACATCCACAAGTTTCGAGTGGTCCAGGGAGAGTCCATTTACCAAGCAGCGAGCATTGCGCCGTTCAGACATGATCTGAGGAACAAATGGGGATGGGGTAGAATTTATTAGAGCTTCATTGCCCTGAAGACCCCACCTCAATACCCACCAACTCAGCAACCCTTCCCACACCCTTCCAGAGCAAAGGTGACAGCTAGTCCGGGGAGTGGAGGGGCCATGCCTTGGAGCAGATCTCATGCAGGCTGGTGGCGATGTTCTTGGCAGGTGCCTCACAGCGAAACACGTGGCACTTGAGCATCTGGGTCAGCTTATCACGAGCTACGTAGGCAAAGTCCCTGTTGGGGGAGGGTCACCTCAGTGTCTCCTAAAACCATCAAGTGCCAGGCCTGGCCACCATTCCACCCACATCCTCTCTGTCCATGGCAGCTCCTACAGGGTTTCTGCCCTGGTGCTCTGTAGGTGCTGCCTTAAGGAGCTAGGGAGGACAGACAGGCAAGCATGCTGAGATGGGAAATAATGCCCGGTACAGCAGGAGGGAGGGGCCGGGGCACAGTAAGGAAGCCTAGGTGCTTCAAAGCATCAGGTTCAGGCGTGGAAGGGGCACAATCAAAGCAGATGAATGGTGATACCTCTCTCTGGATCCAGCAGCACAAGAGAGCCAAAGAAGAGATTAGAAGAGAGAATTCTGACTGCTGGATGGATGAGCCTCCCCCACCCCACAGACTCCTGGGCCCACCTTCCACTGTCCCGCCCAACGCCCCACACACGAATGCTGAAGATGGGCTGGGCATGAAGCAGTGCCTGGCTCTGTGGCTCCACCAGCTTTAGTGTCTCATCCTCCAACTGGAGCAGCAAATCCTTTCCCTGCAAGTCCAGGAGGCAGGACTCAGTGATACCCCAGTGGGAAGGTGGCAGAGATCCGCCACCTCCAGCTCAGGGGACATTAGCCACCACTGGGGAGAAGTAGAGCTTGTTTTGCTATCAGACCACCCACCTGTGGGCCTTCCGCTAACAAAAGTTCAGCATCACCCTTATCATCCCCATCACTATTAGGCAGCCACCCCCCATGGTGCCAGGCTGGGGTTACACATCCGTCCACGGGACTATTACTTAAACCAATACCCACTCCCGTGTCCTCACAACTCTCTCTGAGATAGGACAGATCCCCTGCATCTCATATCTCCCTGTACCAGCTCAGGCCCTCACCTCTCCCCAGCCCCCAGACATTGGGTCATGTAGATTATTTTTGTGGTAAGAGAGCTGACGGATACAATTGTTGACTGCCACACTGCTGCGTCCCGGGGCCAGCTCCTCCTCAGTCATCTCCACCCAGCCAAGAGAGCGCACAGCGAAACACTGCCAGACACAGAAGAGAGCCAGGGTAGATCTGAGGTGGAATTAGAGGTGCCCTGGGCACAAGACAGAAGAGCTCCTAACTTGGACCAGAGCTCCTAACTTGGACCAGAAAAGGGGAGGTGCATTCTGAGCTAAGATGGAAATTCCCCACACAGGACATGGTCAGAAGAGACACCAGAGTCTCCAGGAGGCTCTTGAGCCAACTGAGTTAAATACTGAAGGCATCAGAAAGAATGTCCAGGTCAGACACATAGCCCAGTGCTGAAACTGGGAAGAACTCATTGGGAGCTTTGCAGAGATCACAGACACCCTCATAGCACAGCATGAGAGCCTGACCTCCATACACAGGCCTGCTTACAGAATGGATGTTGGTCTTCACAAACCTTGATCCCTGGGTTGGCATTCCGTTGGGGCAGCTTTTCCTCCTCTTGGGGCAATGGCTCTGGGCTGAAAGCAGATGGGGATACTTGACACAGCACCTCTATTATTGGAGTTACCCCAATATCCCTTCCACACAGACTCAACCTAACCCTAGAGTACTGCATCTGATGACTCACCTGAGGCTCTGAGCCGGGAAGGGCAATGTCGCCTCTTCAGGGTCCTTCAGTCCCAAGTCCATTGGGGCCTCCTCACTGGGTTCATCCTTTAAAAAGAGATTGAGGAATCAGGGCCAAGATGATGCCCCTTCTCCAGTTACCCACACAGTGCAGTTGATCCCTTCATTTACCTTCCAGAACTCTCCTTCCTCAAAGCCTTCTTGGTGAGCAAAGCCAGTCCAGGTGAGCTGGAGGAGGAATGGGTGTAGGGTGGTAGTTTCATCCTGTCCTAACAGCACAGCCCCGTCCACCCCTGGTATGGGAAGATAAGCCACCAAGCCTCACCTGGGACTCCTCTTGCGGGCTGCTCCCCTGTGAAGGAGAAGCCCGGCCTGGGGGCTCCCACTGGGTGGTCCCTGTTGGGATGTGCCAGTAGTAGGTCCCTGAGGTGTCCTGGACCCTCATCCATCCAGCCGGCAAATCGGAATCCGTCTCGAAGGCGTTGGGGTTCCAGAAGGAATCTGCCAGGTAGGAGAGGCTCAGTGAGGGTCAGCCCACCCAACAAGCAGTCAGTCGATGCCTAGTCCCTTTCCCGAGACCCCCTGGCTAAGAAGGAGCCGGAGAAGGGACAGTATAGTTCCTGCTTGCTTCTAGAGCTGAGAGTTGAGTCATCACATTGGGAGGCACCAGTGGGAAGCATGGCTCAGGTCAGGCTCCAGCCCAGCCTCCTGGGCCCTGCTGCTGCCTAATGTGGCCACATGGAGGAGGTGAGGGGGAAAGAAAGCAGGCAGAAGAGAAGACAAGAGAAGGAGGCTGAGTGCCCCAGTTCACTTCCTCATACATCATGCTATCTGTATGTCTGGCTTTCTAAAGGTTCACACTCTGACAGCTCCTGCACACATTCATGTGCACACAGATCCGCACGATATGTAAGCCCTACCATACACCTGTGCAGCCACAAATAGTGCACAGCACACAGGAAATTCTGGAAGGTGTCACATACAGGTGGACTTGTGAGTTCAACAGCAAACAAACATAGCAAGACCAGTTACTTGTATAGAGCTCTCTGTGTGTGTGTGTGTGTGTGTGTGTGTGGTGTGTGTGTGTGTCAGCCCTACCACATAGATGTGTACATACCACACCACCAAAGCCTCCCAACATAAGTGTGAGTATGACACATACAGGTGAGGGCACACTTAGACACAATACATTATCAACCCCTGCCACCTCTACACAGATACACACACACACACACACACAGAGGCAAATATGTCATGCACACACATAGAGACCACATATCTGTGATATACACCCCTTCTCTCCTGGATTTATATGACCCCATCCCTGTCACCTGGACCATGTACCCTCCACCTCTGTTCTCTCTGCTAGCCCCGCCCCATATCACATCCAGCCCCATGCTGCCCCTCACCTGGACTGTTGTCCTGCAGGATGATGGCCAGGAAAAAGTCCTGGGAGAACATGGCGCTTACTCCCTGCCCCTCCCGCCTCCACCCTCCCTTCTCACATCCCCTCCAGCCCAGCCAGCTGGGCTCACAGCCTGGTGCTGGGCTGCAGAGAAAAGCTCATCCCGCCCCCTTCTCACCAGGGCAGAGCGGCTGCCAGGCAAGATCCTCCTCCGCCTGGAGTTCTCAAGGGAGGGGCCAAGACCACCATACTAGGGAACCTCCTTGTGATGGAGATGGGCGTGAAGAGGGGCTCATGAGACCCCAGCTCTTCCTGCTCTCCTCTTTTTACCCTGGCTCCCCTCCCCAATCCTGAGTCTCCATCCCACCCTCCAGCAGTGACATCAATGCCACAATTAAGCCAGTCTTATGAACACCAGGAGGCTCAGCCTCTTGGGAATAGCTCAGCCACCTGGGGCCCTGCAGAACCTACAGTGCTCAACATAATCAGGGTGTGGCTTCCAACCCTCAGGGATCCCTCCCCTATCTAGACCCTTTCCAGCACTTTCACTAAAGGGTGGTCTTCGAGAGCCTGAGCCCTGGCAAGCTTGAGGATTTGAGGCTTCCCAGCACCACCCCCCTCACCTGCTAGGGCCCAGCTAGGCTGCAGCGTCTCCTCGGCAACCGCAGCACCAGGATGGCTGGGAGCGCCCAGACTGCTGACGTGCTTCCCGTTACCAAGGAAACCAGGAATCCTGACTGGTCCAAGAGGCAGCACTGAGGGACAGGCAGTCTCAAGACCCAGGCTGCTGGGTACCAAGGCACAGAGGGGCTGGGAGTGGGTGTGGCTATGCCAAGGTGTTTCCACACCTGACATGAGTTATTCAGACAAGGTGTTTCGCCATCCTCAGCCTGCAAATGAGGTAAGTCCACAGATACCCAATGAAGAGGGTTTCTTTTTTGCCTAGCCACCTTCTAGGCAGCCATCACTATGCCTCCACCCTCTCCTATCCCATTCTACTTAGACTCAGCAAATGTGTGCTTCCCTTCAGACCCTTCCTCCAATCTCTTCAGGACTTTGCTGCTAAAACCTTCCAGGAATACCAACCCCAAGGGCTCTTGCCCTCCCCAGCTGATTTATGGTGGGTCAGGCACTTCTGGAATCTGTGGGCCAGTTCACTGTTTTCCCTGACTGAGTCATGCACACCAATCCATCTGCCATCCCTGCCAACCTGTGCCTTCCTGCTTCAAAGAGCTTCATCCTTCCGATCTGTCCTGGAGGGGGGCAGATTCTCCCCCCTTGACCATCTGGGAGGCCCTTCTGGAGCTTGGCACATCTCTCTCCAAGGACAACCCACCCGGGGCCTTTGCTTCCACACATACACATGCATTAATTCCACAACAGTACACTCTCCTGCAGGCACTCACTTGAATCCAAGATTCCCTGTGGCCCTTCCTCCCTCCCTCCTTGTCTTCATTCATCCATTAGTGCCTTAGTGGCTTAGGCAGGCACTAGTTTGCTCAGGAGGCCATTCGTGTAATGCAACCCTCCCCTTCTCTGCTGTACCACATCACACTACAGTCCAGACAACCAGCATGTTTTAACGTGTATTACTGCAGAAGCCTCTCAGCTGGGTTCCTCTGTCTCCACTATGGGCTGTACACTACAGCCTGAATGGTTCTTAGGAGATGCCAAACTAATCAGGTTGCTCTCCAGTTTAATACTCTTAACTGCTCTCTCATTACCCCCGGGATAAAATCCAAACCCCTCCACAGGTTTTATGTGCTGTTAAGAGCCCCCAGTTTGCCGGCGCCTCTTAGCCTTGCCTCTGACAGATCCCCAGTTCCCTTATCTCACTGTTAGGTTTCTAGCTATTACTCACTCCACCTTCAGACAACAGTGTAAAGGGAACGCTCACTACTGACCCACTCTTCCCCACTCCCTCAGGCTGGCAGGGCCCCCTCCTCCTGCTCCTCTACCCACCTGCTTATCATCACTGATTGTGACTGTCTATTTCTGTCTCCCTACTAGACAGTCAGTACTCACAAGTACTGAGAGAGTAAGAACATCTTTGTCCTGTCTTGATATATTCTCAGCATTTAGGATGAGGCCTGGGTGCAGAGTGTAACTCCAACACGGGTAGTAAATTCATTCATTCATCATCCATTCACATAATTCACTCAATTCACATAGTTCATTCACTCAACAACTACTTTGTGGAGATCTTAATATGGGAAGGAAAAAAAAAAAAAAAACCTCGTTTGTTCTATCTCACCCCATTTCTACTTAGCAGAAACCCACCATCTGTAACTCTCATAGAAGGAGCAACATGTCCAAGAAAGAGCAAGTGGTAACTGGACACCTCCTACCCTTTGGGCTGACCTAACACCTCTGCATCTAACAACCCCTACACTCCAGGATTGGATGGATTTCAGAGTCTCCTCTCACTACCCCCATGGTCTCACTGAGATCACTGGCCATGCCCAGCACACCCTTAGTTCTTCTGTACTATAAGGTGAACTATCCCAAGTCCACCTTAGTGCTGGGCTGTACACAGAGCTCACTCAGGTCTGGACTCAGATCTGTTAGCTCTTAGTTCTGTTATGATCCAGGACTGTCTGTGACCCTCAGAAAGCTATTAAACTTGCCTCTTTCTCATTATTTGTAACATGGACATAGAAAGAGCATATCACAGCATTATTCTAATTACTAACCCACCTCAGAGGATTACAAATGCTGCCACCAGTGACCACTCTAGAAGCCACCAAACAACCAGGCCTCCATTTAGCCAGTGACTCCTGCCCAGGGTTGCAAGATAAACCAATTGTAATCTGCAGTGATCTGAGCCTCCAAAAACTATGTATGACTGGCAAAGCACTTTTGAAAAGCCAGAATTAGGGGCTGGAGAAATGGCTCAGTGGTTAAGAGCACCGTCTGCTCTTCCAGAGGATCCGGGTTCGATTCCCAGCACCCACATGGCAGCTAACAACTGTCTGTAGTTCCAATTCCAGGCAAACATCAAGGCAAATAAGTAAATAAATAAATAAAGTTTAAAAAAGAAAGAAAAGCCAGAATTAGTTGCTGTCTATTAGAAATTGGGAAAGTTAAATTACTCTCTAATTTTCAATGTGTATATCTTTTCTCTAAACTCAACCCAGTAAACAACCAGCTTGAGTAAAACAAAAGATGCTCTCTTTACAGAGGATGGAGATGTTGACTGCCAAAAGCCACTAGCATCACACAAAGAGAAACAATTAGACTTTATCTTTGGTAAGGTACCATCTATGAGGTGTGCTCCTTGTAAAACAAATCAAAAAGCCACCAAACCTGTCCAAGGCTCTAGAACTCTCTACTAGTTTACAAGAAATCCAGAAGAAGACTATGTTCAAAACCATTTGGAGAGAGAAGCTAAAAAAATTCAGATCATGGAAAACTCAGGACAAGAAATATGGTGTGTATTCAATCAACTGAAAAAATAAAGGGAGAGTTTATAAACGTTAAAAGAAACTTTAAAGCCAGGCATTGTGGCTCATACCTATATTCCCAGCACCAAAGAGAGGCAAGGGCATCATCACCAATTGGAAGCCAGCCTGGTCTACACAGCGAGGTACTAGTTCCAGGTTTTCCAGGACTATGAGTCCCTGGACAAATCAAACAAATAAAAGAAAGAGAAGAGGAAAGAAGAGCCAGAAAAACGGGCCTTCAGGTACAGGTGTCTCCTGCCCGATGATCTGAGTTCAGTCCCCCGAACACATGTTGGAAAAAGAGAAGAACTCCTGAAAGTTGTCCTCTGGCCTCCACATGCAAAAGCATGCATTCAAAACAAAACAAAACAAAAAACCATAATCATTGTGGAACTATTTGGATATCAATTCATATAGTTCTCTTCTTTTCAGAAGGCTAACTGGGGCAGTTATTAGACAATTGGGTGAGGATACATTAACATTAAAAAAAATCTGATGATATGAGTTTCCCTCCAGAAACATACAGATGGATAGAAGCTAAACAAGGCTGGGTATGTAGGTATGGTGGCTCAGAATTAAAATCCTAGCACTCAGGTAGAGACAAAGCACACAGCAAATCTAGAGTCAGCCTAGGTTACAAAGTGAGACTGTATACGCACACCAAATAACCTAGACTGAGGCTCAGAAATGAATAGGCATTGATACAGCAAGATCAACTATGAATTTACGATTATTAAAAATGGGTGATGAATAAGTCAGACTGTTATCTCTACTTTTATATGTGCTCAAAAACATTCTGTTAAGCTTTTCAAAAAGCAATGGCTAATGCTCTCAGGTATTTGAAATGTATCTTCCCTGCCAGGATCCACTTAGTAGGGTTGTAGTTAGTACCTTCAGAAGTCAAAGTCAGTGTCTGTCTCTCCATATGTCTTTTCAGGCACAGAACCCAGGCCAAGCATGCTAAGCAAGTGACCCACCATTAACTTACATCACCCCCAGCAAAACTTTCTTATATTCCTGCCCTCAGTTCTTGGGGGCTATAGGTTTTACAGCAGAGAAATCTCTCCTGTGTATAACATTAACTAATGCAGAGTCTCACCTTTATTAAGTGGGTCATATTTAGTAATCTTTGTTCTCACCAGAAGGAAGCATGCGTTTACTCTTCCTTAGTCCCCTAACTTTTAGTCAGTATCTCATCCCTAGCAAAATGGCATCCTTGCCATGCCATCATGGCACTCTGCATGGGGCATGTGGTTCATAAGCAGAAATTAACCCTCCACTTTCCAGAGAGCACACTGTCCCAAGTCCACCTTAGTGCTGAGCTGTGCACAGAGCTCACTCAGGTCTGGACTCAGATCTGCTTTAGCTCTTAGTTCTCTTATGATCCAGGTCTGTTTGTGACCCTCAGGAAGCTACTAAACTTGTCTAGGCCTCTTCCTCATTATTTGTAATATGGACATAGAAAGAGTATCTATGTCACAGCATTATTCAATACTAAGCACCATAATGCTGACCGGAGGGTCAGCTGCTTAGTAAGTGCTCAATAAACCAGCTAATCTACACACCAACCATGACAGCACACATAATGAATAAATAGATCCACCCTTCATTGCATGCATGATGAACAGACCTAACAAACTGTCCCAGCACCCTCTGACTTAGACGATATTGGATTGAGGCAGCAAACTCTGTCACTCACGCTTGGGCTGGCCCTGGCTTTTGCATGGAAAAACCAGACTTCTGACCCCATGTCCTCCCATATTGCCACATCTAGCTCCACAAAGTACCTGTGTCCTCCGGGGAGCCATAGGAGGGGCTGCCCTGGGATAAGGTGGCCCAGCTTGAGTCCTCATCACTGGCTGCACTGTTACGCATGCCAAATAGGAGGCTAGCGCTCTTGCTATGCTCCCGTGGGCCATCTGTGAGGGCCTGGGGCCCAGAGGGGACTTCCACATTCTCCAGGGGCTCAGGCAGCCCTGGAGGAGAAGACAAGTCCTCCTCCTCATCTTCTTCCTCCTCATCTTCATCATCCTCTTCGGCTTCCCCTGCTGCCTTCTCTTCTCCTTCATCTGGTCCGTGTTCCTGGGTGTTGATGATCAAGCCGGGTCCATGAAGCCCTCGGTTAGCTGCATTGTGAGCTGAGAGCTCCAGCCCAGAGTATAGATGCATTAAGCCTTTGGGACCCAAGGGTGCTGTTTCAGCCTCCTGGCCAGCCTCTTCCGCCAAGGTCAAGGTCACATTTCGGTTCTGGTCTCGGTGGGCCGTGGCAGCCCTCCGAAGCTGGTTCTGGCCTTCCTTTAACCACTTGGCATTGGCAGGGCCTGGTTCAGGCACACTACCCTCCCCTATAGCATTGCGAAGGTCCTTGGGTACCACAGCTGTGGCTTGCAGCTTGGCGTTGAGCAGCTGGTTATGTGCAGCGTGCAGGGGCAGGGGGAGACTCAGTGCAGGGCCTCCGTGGCTGTTAGCATTAATGGCCGACTGGCTCAGGGACGATGGAACAGACATGGCCTTGGTAGGTCCTGTGGGACAGGGAGGAGAGATCATGTTGAGTATTCCTGTTTCTGATCCAATCTTAGGTCCTGTCCCGCATCTGAGTACTCTGTAAGCCAGTGCACACTAACCTATGATTTATGAATTATATTCCCATAAGACACTTGTCTCTACAGCTCCACCCCCCATCATAAGCCAGTCCACTCTGTGATCTATTCCTTTCCCTGGTGTTCTGGGGCAGCACAGAAGTTCCTGCTTTCTCTTCACTACCAAAAGCAGAGTGTCTGCACAATGGCTCTCTGTGTATCCCCATGCCTCACTTGACCAACCGGGGCTCACTGTGCCAGGAACACAGCCAGCATAGGACAAGCTCAAGTGTTTTGGATACTAGACACTGAGATCCCTTCCCTCCTGCCACAGTACTATCTAGAGTCCCATCACCAACGATACTAATATCAGCCATCCCTTAGCCCACTCAATAATAAGGATTGGTTAGACAGAAAAGATGGGTGTGTAGAGGTGGCAAACATTGTCCAGGAGAGCAGGCCATAGAGGAAGGGCCTTCAGCTACAGTTTCCAGCTATATAAAGCCTAAGTATAGACAGTGTCTATCTGTGAAACATCTCACCTAGGGCATCAGTCTCCCCTGCCAGCCCTTCGAATACCATAGTTCCCTCAGGAGCCTCTGATCTGGAGCCTCCAGCCTTTCAGGTCTTTGTCCAAGGATCATTTTATCAGGGAGACCTTCCCTACACATCTATTTTTAAATTGCAGGCTACCTCTCCCCAACTCAGTAACCCCACAGTCTTCCCAGGCACAGACCACCATCTACGAAGCTAATTTATCATTTTATTTGCTTATTGATCTCCTCATGACTGTGCTTCATATTTGTGTGAAGATTTTGCATTATTATTGTTGTTGTTTACAATACAGCACTCCCAGCCTCTAGCAATATACTGGCACAGAGCAAAAAGCAGGAACCCAGTAATTAGCATTCATTGAATAAGTGTACAGGTTTCCCTCACATCTCCCTAGATCCTATTTTAGCCTCTCCCCAGAAATCATTTCACTCCATACTCTGGATCCGTCTGTCTCAGCAGTGGTTTGTATCTCAATCACACTCTTCTGAGTCTGCACATGAAAGAGAACCTCTTGGTTCAATGTCAGCCATTTCTCAAATGTCTTCTGCACAAGCCCCAACCAGGTTCTAAGTATGATCTATTCTACAAAGGTTCCTGGACCACCATCCAAGAGCCAATCAATGCTCCTCACAGTCCCTCGCCTATTCTGGCTCTTCTTCTAAGAAGACCACAGCACCAGTTCCTCCTCCTTGACCATCCCCTACCCAATTCCCCCCACTCTCAATCCCTGCTGCAATCCCTCCCTTAGCCAAGCCCCCTGTCACTGTCCCTCCCAATATCTTCACTCAATGTCTCTCTTCCTAGGGGACCCTTTCTCAGTGCACAAGACCTCGCTGTACAGTTCTTCTCCTTCTATGTGCTCCCATCTCCTTATTCCCTAGCCAAGGTGTCTGACCCTGGCCCTCCATTATCTCAGTCCTCTCTGATGCCCATATTGAGTGCAGATGTTACAGTGTACCTGAGCAGGGAGTGCCCCCTCCTCCCTCCAGGCTTGACCCAGGATCCTGACACAGGAGCCACGAGTCTGTATTTCCGCTATTTCTAGTTCCTGAGAATCTAGCGTGATGCTGGGAATACTTGTATAAAAGAAATTTTAAAAGGTTTCTGTCCGTGTGTCTGCCTCACCTTCATGTTTAACTAACTGCTGATCTGATCAGTGTGCCTGGATCGTAAGGAAACTCATGGTTTCTGGAATAAATAAAGAGGAAAAAAATAGGCAGTTCTGTCTCCACCCAGAACCACAGTAATTTTCCAAAAATGGAAACCAGATTGTGTCACTCCCTGGTTGACGAAATTAAAGGGCTCACCACTGACTTTAGGATAAGGTCTGAGCTCACTTTACAGGATACCTGAGAAGCCACTGCAGCCAACCCCTAGCACCTCTCACTGCCCCACACACACACCCCTTATACTCAGCCTTATGAAGTATGGCAGGCTCATGAACAGATCAAACAAAATCCCAAAGTCTCTGTTTACACTGTTCCCTCAGCCTGGAATCCTTTCCCTCTTCTGAGAACCTCTTCTTGTATTTCAAACCTTTGCTTCAGCTGACAATCCACTCTCAACTTTCCTCACCTCAAAAGGAACATCCCCATTCTGGGCTCCCTAACACCCAGGGCCACATGCTTTCAGAATCTATGAAACTGTCTTACTCAGTATTACAGTACCGTTATTAAGGATACTATGTTATGTGTTTGCCAGAGTGGCCATTGTGTGGAAGGGAAGGATGGATAAAGGGGACAGACACTGGGGAACTAGGACCCTGGAAGTGTGGAACTGGCAGGAAACAGATACCAAGAAAGTTTGTATGACCACCTCAGGCTAGGGTAAGCAAAGGCAATCTTAGGGAAGGCCCTGGAGAATGATGAAGGAGCCCTGACAGGAAGGATGAGACAGGAGTCCCGGTGAGGTGAGGCTCAGGTCTGTGAAAAAAGGGAGAGAAAGCACTTCAAACAATGTCCTGTCTAGCTATTGAGTGGCAGCATCTCACTGAGTTCCCATGGCTCTGGACAGCTCACAGGACTTCAGGAATGATGAGGTCTTCTCTGGTGGACAATGCCATGTTCTTAGGTCAAGCTGGGGCTTGACACTGGGAAGTGCCCCTTGAGAGAACACAGGTTTTCGACACCAGGTCAGTGAAGAGTCAAGCTGACTGTAAGGCAGCCCGTGACCTTCAGGGAACCAGGGCAGAAAGCAACTGAGATAAGGTGGGGAAAGTCTGTAGTAAGTGTGAGGCCTAGACCTGTCTAGCCTGAGGCAACACTGTCACCACCTTCTGGCTTCAGAAGAACAGAAAGATAACCAGCTACCTAGTTTCTTCAAGAAAAAGCATAATCCAGCTCCTTTCTCACTGGGGTTATCATACTTGGAGCATCTCAAAGGATTAAAAAAAAAAGTGGCTAACACAGCTCATTAGGAAAGAGAGCTTGACAAAAAGCCAAAAAACCCAAGTTTGATTCCCAGGACCCACTCACATGGTGGAAGGAGAGATCAACTCCATAAATAGTCCTCTGACCTCCATACCTTCATGTGGTGCTTGCACACCTATTACCCCCCCACACCTCAAGACACACACACACACACACACACACACACACACACACACACACACAATTGTATGGGTTCTGGCTCAAGGCATAAAGCTAAGCAGGGCCCTGAGGCAGACTCTAAAAGGAAGGGCTACAAAGCTGACATTATACCTAGGTGCGTGAGCTGAGTCCTGCCCAAAGTCTTCCAACTTGATATCCTAGGCATTCTACTAGGCATGGGGGAGGGTATAAACAATAGAAAATGGTTGCTCCCCTAGAGGAAGTCATTCTCTAGGGAGCCACTACACAGATCCTTACTATATAGTAGGGCACTAGCCTCTAGAACAATCGCTGGTACCTATAGGCACTTTCTTTTCTTTTGTTTGAATTATATCTATTTACGTACTTGGTGTGCGGGCACACCTTCACCACAGCACACGTGCAGAGGTCTCAGGACAATTTTCGGGAGTCTATCCTATTTCCCCCATCATGTTGAGGCCTGAAGACTGAATTCGGATCATCAGGTTTGGTAGAAACACCTTCATCTGCTGAAGCCATCTCACTGGACAACAAATAAGCACTTCTTATTGGTGGAACAGGTAACTGGTACAGTGATGGGAAAAGAACAGGATACCACCAGAGCCTGGTGCTTACTGCACCTCTAAGAATGAAGCCTGTCTGCTCATCAGTCAAAATTCTCTTGGACCGTCCATCGTGGGCTCTCCCATTCTCTCAATCTCCTCTCCAGTTCACAGAAGAAAAGGAAGTCATCAGGTGGGGAACATGCTCACACATCCAAACTGGATGAATCTGTTCTCCTTTTTCTTTTTGCCTAAAACCAAGTGCTGCACCTATTTAGATCCTCCCAATGTAAGATCGGAAGACTGGCCTGACCTTCCCCGAAGGTCCTCAGTGCTCGAAGGTCCTCAGTGCTCGCTCTTCCCCTCTTCCCTTTGCTAACCCGGCTTCACTCCCAGTAACACTTGCTAACAGCACCGACTGAGAACCACATGGTCCCATGGCACCTCACCCAGTGGATGCCTAGTCACCAAGTGTACTTTCAGCAGAATTTAACCCCAGGAGCCCCTCACCCAGTGCTCATTCAGAGCTCCTATGCTCTACATTCCTGGATTTCTTTCCACCCATCTGGCTACCTTTTTTTTTTTTCTTTTTGGCCTGTTAACTCCCTTGCTGGCTCATCTTCCTCTCAGACATTACAGGCTGAGTTTCTCACAGCTTTTATTGTGCCCTTTTCTCTTCCTTGTCCTGTATTGAATAGAAGTATTCATTCATGTCCACAGATTCAGTTACCATCTATACAATGATGGTTTCCAAATTTCAAGCTCTCTCACCTGAACTCCAGACACGATTCTCTACCCAATAACTCCTCCATCTACTTATCCCAAAGGCCTCTCAAACTAATACATCCATTCGTGTCTCTCATTCCTGACCTCCTATCTCATTCTCTTGCAGGGGTCATGGGATGAAATGACCACCCATTTCAGTTGTCCAGTGATGTACAATTCTAGATCATCTTTTACCCTTGCTGTTTATATATAGTAAATTCATTCCTAGAAAATGATCACATTCTGAGAAAAAATTCTGGGCATACCCACTCTGTTCCTCCACTATCATCCATAATCTGCACCAAAGTCAATGAATGACCTTATGGTCAAAATCCTTAGCATTGTCTATATTGTTCTGTCAGCTTGCCCATGGCCTCCCTTTCATCTGACCCCAACACCGACCTTCCCAACCCCAGCAGCTTTCTTTGATTCTGGGAAGGCGTCGTGATCTTTGTCCTACATGATTTTCCTTCAATCCGTTTCCGGAACTTCATTATCCCAACTCTCCCTTTCCATTCTAGTTCAAATTGGATACTCCCCAGAGAAATCTTCCCTTGACCCCTAGGCTCTTATCCCCTCAGCCCGTCTAGCTTCTGTTTTTCAGGTCTCTCAAAGCACCGCACTTCGTCCCTTTATGATGTTTATTACCTTTACAATGTCATTCTTATCTGACTTCCTTCATAGACCATCAGCTCCCTATGGACAAGAACCTGGACTATTTTGTTCTTTAATTACATCTTTAGTGCCAAATGTACCTTGTGAATATCAGGTGCTCAAATCCTATTTGTTGAATGAATAAATAATCAGAGTGCTATGATGATAATAGCTAAGAGGGAGCAGGCAATGGGGTGCTATTAAAGCAAAGGGGGGGGGTCCTAGATTAAGTTTGAAAACAATTGCAATCAAATGAAATTAACAGACCTGAGGATTATTGAAACAGTGGGCAAGACAGAACTTGGTGAAATGAGATGTCGAGGGGCGAGGAAGAATGCTGCTCAGAATCCCAGTATGAGTGAGTGTAACTTGAACTGAGGGGACAGCTGCCATTTTGGAGGGTTGAAGGAACAGCAGATATAAAAGTAAGGTACAAGGGGAACAAGAGATGTTAATTAATTCACCTTGGAATCTATAGGCTTGGAATTCGTGTTGGATGTTCAAAAGGATGCTAGAGGGCAAGTTGAGTACATGTGAGCTTGGATTTCATCGGAGTGGTCTGGGCCAGACAAATAAATCTGAGATTTGACAGCTTATGTATTAAATTTAAAGAGTTGGGAATAGAGGAAATGGTAAGGGAGAAAAGACAGAAGAAAATAATGCGGCTTAGGCCAGAACCCAGGACCACATATGCAGAGAAGAGAGGAAGCGAGCACAGGAGACTGAGAAGCAGCAGACAGTGTCTAGGAGAGAAACCAGGAAAAAACGCTTCAAGGAGACTGAACGGGCTACACACTACTCAAAGGTAACAAACAGGCTCACGGCAATGTGTCCATTGGAGTTACAGGGAGGGTTCTAGTGACCTTGCCTAGAAGCACGGGTGGATGTCAGAGACAGAATGGAGTGCATATTAAAATGAATGGGAAGTTGGGGTTCAGAATGCAATAGACAAACAAGACTCGGAAGAGGCTGAGAATAACCTCTCAAAAGAAGAGAGAAAACTGCTCCTAAGAGCACTCATGTCACTGCTAGGCCTCTCTCTCAGGCTGAGATGAGAACCTCGCCAACCCCAGGGCACACCCCTCGGTCGCTGAGGACAACAAAATGCAGCTTGACAGATCCCAGCCCTGGGACTCTAGGCTGGAATTATGCGGCCTGGCTTCTACCCTGCTCCAGGTCCCCTTCCCAGCACTAGACCTCCCCTCCCCCACTCTTCCACCGTCCCTTGCTTTGACCCCCACCCCCACCCCAGGCATCTTGGAGGATCAAGAAGCAAAGCTACGGAGAGGGGGTCGGTGTGAGTACAAAACTGAACCCTCGCGGAAGGTGGTCTGCAGGCCCATGATAGGAAGACGGTGCTGGTATGGGGTAGGGGGATCAGGCCTGGCCCGAGGACCTGGACCCCTGCGAAGAAGAGGCAGCAAAGGCTACAAGCTGCAGAGGCTAGGGATCCGGCTCCCGGGGCTGGGCCGGAGCAGGGGCAGCTCCTACCTGCGCGATGAGGCCCCAGGCCCAGGTAGCGAAGGTAGCTCAGGCTGCAGGGCTCCCGCTCCGCCGCAGCTTCTCCATCACAACATCCCCCGCCCAGGAGCGCGCAGACCGCGGGGCCGCGCCCGGAGCGGCGGAGTCGCGCTCGGGAGGGGGAGGGGCGCCATCTTGGCCGGGGCGGGGCGCCGGAGCCTGTGCAAGCCGCACTAGCTTGCAGCAACTGCCCCACCCGCACCCTGCAGACCCTTGGTCCCCCGCGAGCCCTGCACCCCTCACCCTAGCTCGCCTGGCTGCACCCTGCTCCAGGACCGCTGCCCAGCTCTTGCCTCCCATACCACCGACTCACCCTCCGCGTCTGCCGGGCCCTGGTCCTGCACACACTCCAGGAGACGCGCCTAGAGCTATAAGCTTGATCCCCGCTGGGGTGGTGCTGAGACCGCGGCCGCGCCTCGAGAGGCTGGCAGCCGGTTGCTCTCTGGCTCTTGTGGCAGCACTCCCTGACGTCCTGGGGATAATAATAGCGCGTATTTATTGACCGCTTACTCTGTGCCAGGCTCTATGTTCAACCGTTTTGCATGCATTCATCCTCAGATCAGCACTGTGCAATCCCCACAATTGTTGTTCTCAGATTTGAGAGGCAGGTGCTGACATTCTAAAGGGTAAAGCGACTTGCCCGCAGTCACAGGGTAGTGGTTAAACTAGACCATAACTGACATATTTCTTAACGCTCTACTTGTGTCTCTGAACATAAAGCTGTGACACAGCCCCCAACCCCAGCTCCCGGTTAGAAATTCACTAGAGTAGAGGTTGAGAGTGAAAAATCTAAGGAGGAGTTACTGAGTGCTTGTTATATTCCTGTTTACTGCAGGCCCTGAGTGGGCAATAAGGTAGATCTTAGCGGTCTGATAGCTGACCTAGATCCCATCAAGAATAAAAAGGGGCAGAATCCTTAAGACCATGATCCCCTGAGCTTTAATCTGTGGACTCAGAACATACTGAACAACTGATTGGAGATGCATCTAGGTCTAACGATGCTCAAATCTAAATTCATTATTTCATCTTGTGTACGTCTTCTAAGAAATTTCCCAGAAGTGGAAAAGTACATACACACACACACACACACACAAAGAGCTTGATGAATGATCTTTATCATCATCCCCTGGCTTGTTCAATGTAAGTACTCCAAAGTTGTCTTTGAATATACTCTCACTTATCTTGTGGAAAATATAAATATTTTAACTTTTGTTATGGACATTTTCACATATGTGCAAAATTAGAGCAGTGTAACGAAACTTCCTATGCCCACCATTCAAGAGTCCATTGTAATCTGACAAGCATTTATAATATACAAACCATGTTGGTTCCCTAACAGGACAAAAGAATCCCCAAATAATTCTGGTTTAGCTGTATCCCACTGGAAGAGGTGGCGCCTGATCTGAGTCCTTGAGAAATGAGCAAGGATTACCTAGAAGACTAAGTTATCCTCATTCATTCATTCATTCTTACAAATAATTATAAAGTATGAGGCACTGTCCTTGGTGCTAAGAACACCCAAAGGAACAAGAGA
>PVIH01000374.1:33111-213111 GCA_004025045.1 Sigmodon hispidus | reverse complement strand
CCTGCTAGAGTTTGAGCTATTTTTGAGCCTTTTAGGCCCTAAAACAAACCAACATTCAATCTTAGCTGACTTTGGAAAGGAAAGAGAATCTCAGCTGTGATCCACTGTTACAACTCTCTAACTTGGTGATTTAATGGAGTCTAAAGCTTTGGTTGACTTCTGAGTTGAAAACAATCAAGCATTGTAACATCTACATGGGAGGCATCTGCTGGCCTCTAGGGTAAACACACTATGGGGGATAAAAGGGAAGTCAGACCACCCCTCCCAGCAGACTGCACAAGACTCCAGGCCCCAGAAGAATCCCCAAGAGACTGGTTCTATATGATGCCACCTGTGTAGTGGGATTAGGGTACATTGTAAATAATTGTCCCACCTACTGGTTTAATAAAAAACACTGATTGGCCAAAGGCAGACAGGAAGTGTGGGTGGGGCTACTAGACTAAGAAAACTTTGGATTGTCTCAGAGCAGAAGACAGATGTCATAGAATCACCAGAGCTGCCAGGAGACAGAGGAAAGAAGTTGAAATGCTTCTCTGAGAAAAGATTATCAAGCTGCATGGCTGGACAGAATCATGGGTTTAGTTAAGATGAAGGAGTTAGCAAGTTATATGCCTGGGTCCTAAGTCAAACAGCAGAAAATTAATGTAAGCATCTGTGTATCTCTGTGGGACTGCAGGACTGTCAGTGGGTCAAGAACCTCAGGACAAGACCCCAAAGTCCAGGCCAGAAACTTAATACAACACACCTGTCATTGTTCCAGCTTTCAAAGTCCTATTATAGGTGGTTGTGAGCCACCATGTGGTTTCTGGGAATTGAGCTCAGGATGTCTGGAAGAACAGCCAATTCTCTTAACTGCTGAGCCATCTGTCCAGCCCAGTGGTTAGTATGTTTTTTTAAAAAAAAAAGTTTAAAACAGAAAGGTAATTTTAAAAAAAGATAAAATAATATGTATTTTTAAAATAGAGTTGCTAACTTTTTAACTTTATTTATTTATTTATTTATTTACTTATTTGCCTTGGTGTTTGCCTGGAACTGAAACTACAGACAGTTGTTAGCTGCCATGTGGGTGCTGGGAATCGAACCCAGGTCCTCTGGAAGAGCAGACGGTGCTCTTAACCGCTGAGCCATCTCTCCAGCCCCCAGCTGCTAACTTTTCAATTCAAATAAAGAATCAATACCCCATGATTCATGTGATGAAGCCATCTAGTTTATTTGGATAAAAGTGGAGAGGGGGCTGGGCTAATTCTCATCAGGGCTTCTTACTGACTGCAGCCAAGGAGACTGTTTACTTTCTGGGGCTGAGGGACTGTCTTGGCAGCATTTAGTTTGTCTATACTACTATAGCAGTACAGATTGGGTCCATGGATAAGGTACAAACTGGGACCGTTGGAAGAACATGAGTTGGGACCAAGAGACTTTTCCAAACACAGGGCCCCATCAATTTTTTCATGGGGCCAAGAAAGCTCTGTCCATATCGCCTGAGCTCCTAAGTTCAGGTCCAGCCACCATAGCCGCCGTCCTGGATAAAAGACAACACATTTAACCTGACTTTTATATCACACGGATCACAATTTAGCTTTTTTTCATGCCCTCCTGGTTATCTATGCCATGAAGAGTCAGCAGAACAAGACACCCCTTAGCACCCAAAAGCTCTTCACCTGCTGTGACATAGAGCTTGGAAGATCCGGGACAGGTAAAGGTCGAATCCACAGTCTCAAGGCTGATCCCTGGAGGACTCCCAAGTTCCTTCTCCAACCTCTTTGGGTAACCACTCACTAGGGTATTACCACCCTTTGTCAGGAAGACATATACTTGAGTGCCCTAGGGGATAAAAGAGAGTTATCAACATAAACCTGTATAGTCTTGTTCCAGTCTCCATAGTAAGCTTTTCTCCCAATACACACCTGAATCAGATAGACTTTTTCATCCCAGGAAAAGGCAGCATCCACTGATGAAGGACCCTGGGGCCAATGATGAGCAATAGGCCAGCTATGCCACCCATCACGGCTGCTGTCCAGACGCCAGTAGTGGGAGCCTGTGGGATATCCAAGGTAGTGCTATTGCTGATGGTCAAGGCTAATGCCTTGGAAGGACAAGCACTGAACGCAGGCTTGAGTCATGAGAGGAAGAGAACAGATGCAGAGGCCAAGGAGGAACAGGGACAGTGAGCGGAGAGCCGTGTTGGGGACTGTGGCTCCATTGGAGCTGGAGTCAGCAGAGCCTGATAGAGAGTCGATCGTGGAGAGCAGCAGACATGACTTCAGCAAGTATGTGTGGACTACTGAAGTGAGGCATTTGCACGTGTGAATGGGGACAGACACATGCACACATGCATGTGTACAGAGACCACAGGAGAGCGTCAGCTGTCCTGCTCTATCAATCATTCTCTTGAAAACCTCATCTCTCACTGACTCTAGACAGAGATAGGCTGGCAGCCAGCAAACCCCAATGACCCTCCTCCTGTCTCTGCTCAACAGTAATGGGGTTTCAGGTGTATACCCTGCTTTTCCTGGCCTTTTACCTGGATCCTGGGGAATCCAAGCTCAGTTCCTCATACTTGAGCAGCTGGCGCGTTAACTCACTGAGCCATCTCTCCAGTCTCTTTTATTCTCATAGTATCGTACTAAAAGAATTGACTCCCACTTACCTCCCCTTCCTTCATTACTCTCTAATTATACTTGGGTTTCTATCCTCCATTAAAATTGTTCCTGTCGGGGCAGGAGAGATGGCTCAGCGGTTAAGAGTACCGTCTGTTCTTCCAGAGGACCTGGGTTCGATTCCCAGCACCCACATGGCAGCTAACAACTGTCTATAGTTCCAGTTCCAGGCAAAACACCAAGGCAAATAAATAAAATAAAAAAATAAATTAAAAAAAATTGTTCCTATCAAAGTCAGCACCATCCTCCAAATCTTTTTTTTAAAATATTTATTTATGTATTTTATGTGAATTGATGTTTTCCTGCATGTATAACTGTGCAAGGTGTCAGATCTTGGAATTACAGACAGTTGTTAGCTGCTATGTGGATGTTGGGAATCGAACTCAGGTCCTCTGGAAGAACAGTCAGTGCTCTTAACCGCTGACCCATCTCTCCAGCCCCGTCCTCCAAATCTAAAGGTTAATTTCTACCTCCTGGCTTTCCACATTAATTGACTGCTCACTACTCCTTCTTCCTTACAGACGAGGTCTCAGTTTTTATGCAGGCTATGGAGCTGTGGGTGGCATTCATGAACTTCTGATCCTCTGCCTCCACCTGCCATGTCCAGTTTACATGGCACACAGGACCTAGTCCCGAGCTTTGTGCATGTTAAGCAAACACTACCAGCTGAACTACAGCCCTAGCCATTCCTTCTTCATTAAACATTCCAAAGAAACAACAACAACAACAAATCTAGGCTCCTACAATTCCAGACTCATCCCGTATGCCGCTCTTCTTTTACACTATCCCTTTTGGTATTAGATCTAAGAGATCAGGGTTCCCATTTTGTCCTCTTTTATTCTTCAAATGCCTTTAACACCCTTGATGTTCTCACAAATACCATCTATATGCCGAGGACAAGCACAGACTCTTTTCCACTCACACTGACATTTCCTTCGAACTTTAGGCCCAAAATCAGTTGTTCACCTGGTACATTCATTTGGTCCTATTTGGTACCCCAAACCTAACATGTTTCAGTCAATCTCTTCCCTTCACACACACACACACACACACACACACACACTTATTTTGTCTGTGGTTCCCCTAATGATCAACGCACTTACCATAGACAAATACTCTCCTGGCAATTACATGTTTTTACCATGACATGTGTTTTTAGCTTAGTTCTGTATTGTCACATGCATGTTCATCATAGCTATATGTTTTCATTAAAGTGTGCTTTCATGCTGAGAGAATATACCTTCCGTGTAGCTATATATTTTTCAATAGAACTTGTTAATCACAACATATCGTATTTGCTCAGAAGTTAGAAATTAAAATGGTATTTTTACTTTTCTGTGACCTTGATATTTATGCCATTTTTGCTACATATATCTCAAGCTGGATGTAATGTGATTGTGTCCTCCCCATTTTGGAGATGTCTTCAGTGTAGAGAATGTCCTGTTACTATCTGCCTGAGGAGTTACATGTTCCCAAATATATCGTGAGGTGGCTTTTACCCAACTGTTGACTAAAGTCAAGGGATGGGTCTCTTCATTGGACATTTTCAAAGCAAAAATCTCCTTGAGGCTACATCTTAAGGGTCTGTAGTAAGAAATGCTTCTTTCTGTTTCTTAGCAATGGGAACATCTCATCCCTAAGTGATGCTGAGGCCAGAGGCTAGGATGTAAGAACCAAGAACCTCGGAAAGATGGAGTTCCTGAAATACATTAAGTGGGAGCCAGAGTCCTCAGAAAGGCATGTGTGAGAGCACATGACACAAGGGTGCAGGGAGAGCCAGAGAGCAAGTGAGGGCCAGGAGTCTCAGAAAGACAGCAAGAGCAAGGGATATGAGTGGGTGTGAATGCACAGAGCGGTCCAGAGAGCGTGGCAGTCAGAGGACTCAGCAGGGCAAGGGAAACATGAGAAATTACGGGGACAGAGGGGTCCCCGGAGTACACAGACAGGGGAGTGGGTGACGCTGAAATCAGACAGGCAGAAGATGTGGAAGGTAGGCCTGGGCAAGGTTGAACATATGCATCTGAGGAAATGGGAGTGCCAAATGGAGGTGAGCTACACAGGGACAAGATAGAGGCTATGGTGATGAAAATGGAGGGGGGGTTATATCAGAGAAGAGAGGCACAAGCAAAAGAGACAAGAGGGTAGAGACAGGGATTTTGGGGAAGTCTCTCACCACTGAAGGCATAGGTAGCACCACGGTGGTCAGACATTAATGCAGTCAAGCCGGGATCTGGGCTGCAGCGTAAATGCATAGGATGGGTGCTGTTCCCATGACCAGTTATATTTCTGTGTCTACCATGGCCTGGAAGAGAAATCAGGGATGGTAACACACGGGGAGGGGAGGAGGCTGGGGTTATAGTAGATTGTGCAAAAGAAGAGGTAGCCAGGGTAGTAGAAATGTGGGCTTCTCCTGTTTGAGGATAATTGGAGACTCACAGCTAAGACGCTGGAGTCCACAGTTCAGCCTGCATGTGTCCCTGCATGCCAGAAGAGGGCGCCATTACATCTCATTACAGATGGTTGTGAGCCACCATGTGGTTGCTGCGAATTGAACTCAGGACCTCTGGAAGAGCAGCCAGTGCTCTTGACCTCTGAGCCATCTCTCCAGCCCTCTGGAGTCCACAGTTAAGGTGGGAGGTGAGCTTACGAAGTCAGCAAGCTTAGCCAGCATGGATAAATTCCGGTAGGTCCCAGAGGCTGGGGCTTTCTCACCTCTGCCAGGGCAGGACATGAAGTAGTCACGGGCATCCAGAGGGTATCTGGGGGGCACCTCTCCTGTGACTGGGTTGAAGCGCAGGAACTGGTTACCCTGGAAGCAGTAGTAGCGTTCAAGCCACCTCAAGGCCGCAGTGCAGTTCCCTACAGCTGGCCAGGAACGTTCCTTTTTGGTTCTTGTAGCAAAGTCCCAGAACCACTTGCGGTTACCTATGACCAAGAAATCGAAAGGCATTTAGTGAGGCTGGGTTATGCACACTGGCTTACACTGGGCCCAGAATAGGTGGGATACAGTGGATGGCTACATGGAGCAAACAAACATAGCAGGTAGGTAGTTGAATAGAGTGATCAGACATCAAAAGCCAACAGCAAGGTGCTCATGATCAACCCATTAGAACAACTTCTACCCCTTACTCTACTTGACCTCTAGCCTGTAACGGGCTTCTCCATTGCCTCTCCTTACAAAGCCAACAGTGGCTCTACTGCCATCACCATGAGCACCATGACTCCGCCTGTGTTCTTGGACATACCTTGGAAAAAGAGTATGCCTTCACTTGGGCATTCTCCATGGTGGCATTCCACAGCTGCATCTAGTGGGTGTGGAATTCCAGGAAATTCTTCTTGAAGCAACTTTGGATATCCATTTGCCTTCTTTTCGGGAGGGTATACCCAGATTTTGTCTCCCTGCATTCAAAAACACTCTCTTAGCAACTGTTCACCTCCAGACATATTGCATGTACTTTTGCAGTATTTCCTTACAGCCTCATGCATTTTCAGTTTGATGGAATACACTATGTTTCCCCTTGTACAATACATACTCTCAGCCAACTACAATGCTTATACATCTGGCTATGTAGAACCAGACACTCTTGTGGCATTAATTACAGAACTCTTAGTTTTGGCAAGCACATCCACAAGCAGGTAGCTTCTAATCACTCACCATTCATATATTCATTTTCTCATTTATTTATAGATTCATCTGAGAAACACATATTGAATGACTATTGTGGCTGAGCACTGTGAGAAGCACTGAGCATCCAGGGATGATAAGATCCCTTGAAAGCAACTGCTACATCCCAGCCACTCAGCCACCAAGGTGAAAAGCATGCAAAAATCACACTAATAATATAGGGAAATGTTTCATTTTGTCTGGAAAAGTTCTAGAAAGTTTTAGTGGGGAGTTGAAAATGAGAGAGAATGAACCAGGTAGATAGAGTACACACAGCAGCACAGAGGACCCCAGCATGTACAGAGTGCTCAGAAGACTGTGTGTAACCTCATGCGACTGGTACACAGTGAACATGGCAAAGGAAGATAAACAAAATAAACAAAAAAACCAAGGCTAGCTCCTCAGCCCCGCATGCACCTGGCACATGGTTACCAGGTACATGATGGTACCTTTACTGAAACAGAAAACATGGAGGAAAGGTTGCTTTGTAAGAAAGATGCTGAATTTATTTGGGATGATGCTGGGTTTGCTGTATTTGAGGTTAAAAAAAAGAGTGGGCCACTACAAAAGCATATTTGGACCCTTCTGACTCTCTCGTGCCTTCTTTCTTTCTACCTTGGTGCCATCTTTCTATAGGCTATGATGCAGCATGAATTTCTTGCCAGATACTAGCACTATGTCCTTGGGCTTCCCAAACTCCAGACCCATGAGCCAAGTAAAATACTATTCATTAAAATTATCTAGGATCAGATATTCTGTTAGAGCAGCAGAAAATGGTCCAAGTCAGGCTCCATGCCAAGGACACTTGAGGGAAGAGGGACTCTAATGTTGATCCCAGCCCTTTTCAGCCCAGCTCTTCCCCTGACCCAGCAGTACCTTGATCAAGAAGATACTGTCGGGACTACGGCGGAATGCAGCATCCACTGAACTGGTAGAATTCTTCCACCTCTCTGAGATTAATTCCCGGATCCCTGTGTGACCCTTCCACACGAACTCCCCTGAAAAACCAACACTCTCTGAGGGATCCAGAACAAACCTTTGGCTGACTGAGATAGCTTCAAAGAAATTTCTATTGGTTCCCTCAGAAAATCTCTGAGCCCTCCCACAGATGAAAACACCCTTTGAAGGGATCATGCCTAGAGGCCCAAATATTCCAACCTTTGTCTCTTTTGCTTGTTTGCTTTTTAGACTGAGTCATCTATGTAGCCTGGAATTACCTTGAACTTACTGATCTCCTGCCCCCGGTTCCCTTGTGCTGGGGAACACATGCGCGCGTACAGACACACACACATTACTAGCATATACCAATATGCATAGCTTCCTCCTACCTTTAAAGAACAGCATAGTCCCATTGTGATCCAGGGTGGACGCATCAAAGCTCCAGCCGTCCGAGCAGCGCTCTGCATTGGAAAAATATCAGTAAAATGATAAAATGTAGAGACACAGAAGACAGAAAAACTTGGGGAACTGGGGTCTCACCGATTACATCTGAGTCTGGCTTAGTCCCACTTTCATCTTCAGCAACCTTCCCCTGGGCACTAGAGAAAACACAAATAGATATCTGAGTCCATTGGGTCCTATTCCACTTCCTCAGCTCATGACCTAGGTCTAGAAACTGGCCCCATCACACTCAAGCCCAGATCACAATCCTCTATTCCAAATTCCGGCTTTACTCACGAAGGAAGAGGGTTAGCAACAGCCAGGGACCAGCACAGGCCCAGCAATACCAGGGTTACTGGTGCTATCGTTGTCCTAGCCATGCTGAGCTGGAAAGGTCACAGGACAGCACTGGGCATGAGGCTGAACTTATATAGATTTAGTTACAGCACCACCCCCATTTCCAACCCTATTGAGAAAGGTTTGACTTCCACGACTATGCCAATATTGGCAGATGGCATCACAGTAAATAAGGTCAAAGTCTTAGATACTCAAATCCAAGACTCTCTTCCCGGCACTAGCTTCCACCCTCTTCAGCAAATTTCCAGCTGTGACTAGCCCGTATCCACTGTGACTCTCATACTGACAACAGGTGTAGGTGCTCACAAATCAGTATAGGGTGGATCTCTACAAAGAGAGGGGGAAGAAGAGGGAGGAAATGAGCCTTTTTTGTGTACTGAGTATCAAGTCCTATTCAACTAAACCCTAGGGCAACTAAACAGAGCACTGCTTACAACCCTGTACACACAAATGAGCTCCCTCAGAAAGATTGGAGAGAACTTTTTTCAAGCGTCAGTCATGGGGGCCTCTTCTGGAGATACCCCAAACCTTGACAGCTATATCTCTGGACTACTTACTGGTTTAGAGATACTGTCTCACTATTGCCAAATAATGGAAACCCTGACCCAAACTCAACCCCTGCAAGTGAAACAAAAATCAAAAAAACTTCTGAGGGAAGTTCTGACAGTAACAGGGCCCAAAGAGGCATCTTTTCCCTGAAGTGTCTCTTGGTAATTCCAAATTAGGGGGGAAATGTTTTATTTACCTATCACAGAACACACTGAACTGTACCTAGGATTGTACAATATTTACAACTGGTTTTGACTTAAATGCTACCTCTCCATACATGCTTTCTTGACCAGGTTTTCTGACCTCTCAGCCTCTATTCCTTTGTGTGGCCTACCAAAACGGGAATTATTTTTCCAGCTACTTATTGATTACTTTGTTGGTTTTGTTTCTTAAGCAATCCAGGGTTTCCCCATGCCCAGCAAGCGCTCTGCCATCCCAGCCCTGCTGTTCTGTCCTCACTTTGCTGACCCAATTTTCCTCTTACCTTCCATCTCTGAGAATTTCTCCTTTTCTGAAGCAAGTGACCATTATTAGTGGGGTATCTTTATGACAGGTGCATACTGATCTCTAGGGGTCCCATTTACTTGTCATGACTCTATCTCCAGTGGTCCTGTTTCTCTCACCAGCGTTTCGGTCCCATACCCTTCTCCTTCTGGAAACATCACCTGCCGTTTCCAGGACCTGCTTTTCTCATCACTCTCTGGGACCTCTTCCAAAGCCTACCTCAGTTACACCAAAGACTTGCTGCCGGCACAGTAGAGAATTGTAGGAAGTATGCTGTAGCTTGAGTCTCCCAAACTTCTGTACCTTATTTTTGTGTGGCCTTATGGCTCTTCCATCCCTCTACACAACCTCAGCAGAAGCCTGAGATACCCCTGTCCTTTATTGAATGCTGAGGTCAGACTGTGGGCTGAGCACATGCTCTGCCAGTGGGCGGTTCCTCTTGCCCCAAGATCTCTTTTCTAGTCTTCAAAACTCCTCTGACTAGAAAACTAAGAGCTCAGGGGCTGGAGAGATGGCTCAGTGGTTAAGAGCACCATCTGCTCTTCCAGAGGACCTGGGTTCGATTCCCAGCACCCACATGGCAGCTAACAACTGTCTGTAGTTCCAGTTCCAGGCAAACACCAAGGCAAATAAATAAATAATAAATAAATAAAGGTTTTTTTTTTTTTTAAAAAAAAAAGAAAACTAAGAGCCCTGAGAACTCGGCGTGGGGGGGTGGGGGGAGAGTGTCAGCAGGTGTCTGCCATCACATACAATGTCCTCTCCTGAATAAAAATGAACATGTGCTGTTACTATCATGGGTCAGTCAGCAAAGCTAGATTCCCAAAGGACAAAACACAGTTCCTACAACTGAGGCCTGACACCCACCTTCTCCCATCACAAGGCATCTATGGCTAGATCTGCACTGGTAGCTGGTACTCCCAGACTCTCTCTCTTCTTTTCCTCGAAGTCTGATACCTTATATAGCCTTTCTGGGGGATCCATTACTAACTTGTAGGCCTTCACAAGTCTCCCTCTGCTTAGCAAAGTCCTCTAAAGAGAAACAGCATTAGACATTCATTTTATAGTTTAGCCTCAGAAAAGTGTTTATGGCCCTTTAATACTGTTTCCCAAATAGTCTACTATTCCTTCATCTGGTGGCTTAAATGTAATACCAGAACCTCCGGGCTCTGACTAGACGTTCCCCCTCCACCCCCCTCCCCCATACACACAGTGTTTCACAAGCAGGCAACACAGATGAAGCCTAACTTCTAGACAAAACTTTGAGCTAGAGAATACATCCATTTGGGAACTCTGGGCTGTGAATTTGCTGGCAACTTTGGTGCTGGTCACAGGTCACAAGTCACAAGACAATTCTTCTCAAGCATTCAACACAACACTGACCTTGCTTTTAATCCTCTCACCAGAAGAGGCCGCCTGTGCTTGTCCCCAGTCCATCCAACCCTCCTGCTGCCTAGACCAAGAAGCTTGTTCATAGTTATGCAAGGCGCCCCCTGGAGACCACAGGCACCAGTGCTCAGAAGATTTCCCTATTGCTGGATGCTTTTCCAGACTTGCCCTCTCAATCCTAAAGTATGCGGGTTTAAGGGCACATCCTATTCTCTGCCCTCCCTCCCCCCCCTCCTCTGTAACCCTGCACTTTCAGAGGGGGTATAAAGACCTCAATCTCTGGCTTGATTTCTGGGGAAATTCAAGCTTTGAAAAAATACAACCATTTCCTTTCTGCTGTAGTCTTTTCAATTCTCCCAACCAAGAGCTTTTTTACTTCCCTTGGGAAAGACTGAACATAGGGCAGCAAAAGCCTTAATGGCTAGGACATCCTCTGGCATTGTAAGACTCTATATTTACACACAACATTGACCTCATTATCCCTTGGGATACCAATGACCAATCTGCCCTAAAACCAATCTGACTTCAGACATTCTTCCTGGGACCACTGAGTACTGAATGCACCAGGCCTGATGCTTTCACTGTGTACTACAGACCAGAAATAGGATTATCCACGCCTGAGGTTAGAAAGCTTAGGAATAAAGCTTCGGGTATCTAAAAAGAGCTCACTGCTCCCAATCGACCCCTCCAACAAAAACATTTTCCCTTGCTTTATATTCGATTTTCTGAAGTCTTTTTTCTTTTTGGTTTTTATTTATAATGTGTGTGCCTGATTGTCTGTATGTGTGCCATGTGCAAGCAGGTGCCTGAGGAGGTCAGAAAGGGATGTTAGAACTCTGCAACTGTACTTACAGGCAGTGGTAAGCCTCTGAATATGGGTGTTAGGGACCACACGCTGGTCTTTTAAGACGTATCTTCTGCCCCTAAACAGTCCATTTCTATCTCCCTATGAGTAGAAAATAATTTATTCACATCTACTAGGTATCTGTATCTGCTGTTGTACTAAGCACTTACTGAATTTTCATTTAATTAAATATTTTTGTTCGATATGGTTTACATGTCTTTATTCTCCCCAAATTCATGTACTACAGGTTTACTCTCCAATGAGGCAGAGGTGGAAGGTGGGATCTATAGGGAAGTTTTTAGGACAATGCAGTTATAAAAAGAACATATAAAAAGGTTCTCTCTCTCTCCCTCTCTAAAAAAGGGTTCTCTCATCTCTCATCTTTCATGTGAAGAGCAGTCCCTCTTCACTAGGCATCAAATCTACCATCACCTTAATCTTGGACTTTCCAGTCTCCAGACTTGTGAAAAATACATTTCTTTGAAAATCGTCCACCTCAAGCGTTTTAGCTGTACAAATGGCAGAAGCAGAACTTATTTTATGTTTGCCTTATTTTATGACTGAGGAAACAAGCATTACCTATTTTAACCAAATCACAGTTAGCAACTCATAGAGCTCTGATTTAAACTATGGCTTCCTGATCCAAGATGTGCTTCTAAGTTTATGAAAGGCAGTGCTGGTAAGTAACATTTATTCTCTAGGAGGAGAAAGCCCTGGTTTATAACATTTCCTGGCTTCTGTGGTATAAATTCTCCTATCACAGTTGATCAAGCTACCAAATGCTTGAAACACAGAGTGGGGAAGACACAGGCCATAATGGAGTCTATGTGGTCTTCCTACCCCAGAGATGTAAAGAAACTCAGGGCATAAGCAAGAGTAAATAATGAGTAAGTGGTGCCTTTGAATATTCTTAAACTTTAATTTAAAAAAAAAAAAAGATTTACAGGGCTGGAGAGATGGCTCAGTGGTTAAGAGCACCATCTGCTCTTCCAGAGGACCTGGGTTCGATTCCCAGCACCCACATGGCAGCTAACAACTGTCTGTAGTTCCAGTTCCAGGCAAACACCAAGGCAAATAAATAAATAAAGAAAAAAAAAAGATTTACTGTTAAGGTCATAGTTCAACCTTTTTTTTTGTTTGAGCCAGTATGTGGCCCATGGTGATCTCACACTCATGATCCTGCCACTACAGCCTCCTGAGAACTGAGCGCAAAGGCTTGTTTGGTTTTAATGATTTTTTCAGATGGGCCTTCTCTGTGTATTCTGGCTGTCTTGGAACCCACTCAATTAAGGCAGACCAGGCTGGCCTTGAACTCAGAGATTTGCCTGCCTGCCTCTTCCTCACAAATGCTGGCACAAAAAGTATGTGCCACCATCAACCCACATCTCACAGGTTTATGGTCACAGATTCCAGAGAAACCTACATGTCCATCAGCATAGAAAAGTTACATAAACTTTTGCTAATACATGTTTTAAACAACCCTATATGCACCCTTAAAACAAAAAATTAAAACAAAACAAAAAGCCTAGAGAAATAGTTGGTCACTGTGTTCATGCCTTTATTTCCAGCACTCAAGAGGCAATGGCAAGAGGCTCTTCATGAGTCGAGGCCAGTGTGGTGCCTCACTACAGTTTAATAATGGCTGGCTTTAGCAACCAGGTCTCAACATCTCCAACAATTTTGATGAGGCAGAGACAAAGAAGCTATAAAATCCACTAGCCACTATACTATTTAATTGTGCAGAGAACATACTTATTTTTTGGTACTGGATAATCAAATACCCAGATAATCACACACTAGGCAAGCATTCGACCAAACCCAAGATAAGAGCTTTATCTGCTTTTTTCCCTCCTCACTGCTATATCTTCCAGCATATGGAACAATGCTTAAAATACTATATTACATAAATATTAAATCCTAAGTTCTGCTTTCTAATTATACATAGAACCTGTATATTTCTGCCCCCTTACTAGTACAAGCAGCATGATTTTTCATCTGCCCACTGAGACAGCTTCCTTACTTCTATTCCTCTGTAATCAGCCTGCTTCTCTACATCAGTTTCCATTATCATGATGCTCTCCAAAGGAACACCTGAGGTTACCTATTCTTGCTAAAGAGACTTATTACATATTCCAGCTCTGCCACACCTCTCCCACCCCCTTTTTGTGAAGCAGGCTGGCCTGGAATTTGATATCTCTCAAACTAGTAGAGGTCCAACTGCTTCTGCCTCCTAAATGCAAGGATTTAAGGTGTGTCCCATTCTTACAACATCCTCCTTAAAAACAAGAATCTAACTAATGGAATCTTCTCTTTTACAGAATACCTCACACATCAGCATTTTAAGGACAGATCTGGCTCTATGGCCTGTTATCATTGTGTAACCCAGCCAGGCTGGCCTCAAACTTAAAACAATCTGCTCACCTTAGCCTCCCACATGCTGAGAACTCAGGCTTCTAAAGACAAGGCTATACCTTTTTTTTGTCTTCTGGGGGCAAAGTCTATGTCTCAGAATGTTCTATCTTGAACAGGCTGGCCTGGAACTCATGAATATCCTCCTGCCTCTTGAGTGCTGGAATTAAAAGTATACACCACCATGCCCAGCTATTTCTCCAGTTTTTGTTTGGTTGGTCTTTTAAGGTGTAGAGTATTTCAAACTACGTATTAGCAAAAAGTTTGTCTATTCTATGTTTATGAACATTATCTGTAATCTGTTTTCTATTGAAAAAATTGTGCAAAACATTTGGTACACACTCTTTTTGTATTTGTCCAATTTGATTTTAAAATGCCAGGTCCTCAACAGGAGCATTTTAGAGATGTTGATCACTTTCTTTTTCATTTATCTCTTTGCACCTCAGTCTCCACTCACTAGTTAGTTCATTGGCTAACTTCTTCAGTGGTTTGCTGTTACACTTGGACCCAAATTTGTTCTTATTTAAACGATCCAAACAGCTCAGTTTAACATTTTAAATTGATTCTTTTCCTCTCTCCAACCAACTTCTTTCTGAAGCCACGTTAGCCTCCTTCAAATTCCAAACCCATCAAGACTTCCTCTCTCAGAACTTCCCTTACTTAACATGGCGGCTAATCCCTTATCCGCTCTGCTTCTTCGCAGACTAAGAGGCTTTCCCAGTTTACCCTGCTGACCACTATTTCTATCCTTGTGCTTTATATGTTCCCTTCACACTTGAACTGAAGTTGTCATTACACATTTAGTTCTTTGTTGCAACATGTCTCCTTTCTCACTGAATTGTAACTTCCATAAGGACAGGGGCCATTTCTGTCTTGTTTTCCCAGGGTGCTCTGCTCTTTCTGACCAATTGTTCTTCTTAGTAAGTACATAGTAAATCTTTAATGGATGAATGAGCCCATGGATTGCATATGGCCACAGAGTGATGGTTCTCAATTTTTGGTCACAACCCCTTTGGGAGGATCACATTTCAGATATCCTACAAATCAGGTATTTATCATTCATAACAGTAGTATAAAATTAGTTATGAAATTGCCACAAAATAATTTCATGGTTGGGCGTCACCAAAAATGAGGAGCTGTAATAAAAGGTTCTCAACATTAGGAAGGTGGAGAACCACTGCCATAGAGGATCACTGAACTAGCATGCTGGATTCGAGTTCATGTTGGACCACAAAATAACTTTCTAATTTGTCCTGACACAGGGTTGGTAGTGATGTCCCACGTGTAAAGATCATCTGAGTCACACCAACTGAATCATGATCTGACTTTTACCACCAGGCAACCATTTATACCTACCTGAACCTCAGATCAGAACTAGATAGGAAACACTCAGTGTGGACAGATCCAGGGGGAAGTAAGTGGCTTCACTTTGAGACACCTCTTGCATAGCATAGGAAGACTGCCTACTCTAGAAAGAAGCTCTAGAATCCTGCTCTTAGACTGGTGTAAAAACTGGTTAGACGTTCTCATCCAGGGAGAGTCACCTTCGTTGTTATTTTCTTTCCCTGATTTGCTCTAGGCATTACAAAAGACACTGGAAACAGGATCTTGCAGCTTCCATTCCACTTCACAGCTGCTGTTCTGCTCAGAATGGAGGGAAGGCAGAGATTCCACTGATACTGAGCATGGACTGAGGCAGCTCTGCTCATAATCAGGGCAAGATGTGTAGGCCTGGTGCCGTACTGTCTTCAGTAAATCTGTGTTCCTCCCTCCACTTACCTACCAGGTCTCAACCAACAGTGATGGAGAGGACCAAAGAGGTAAGTATAACCAAGGCGTCTATGCAGTCCAACTGGTACACCCTTGACCTCTGCAAAGATTTTGTGATATTCACACTGCCCTGTATCTGAAGCCCAAGAATTATGCTATAGTGGACAATATCTTATCTCTGCTATAACCTCTTATGACCAATATTCTCAGATCCAGTATTTCTCAAATCTTGTGTACCTTCTCTGCCAGGCATCATGCTAAGTCCGAGGGGCACAAGATGAGAAAGACAGTGTAATTTACTGTCAAGAAAATAACAGCTACAGATCCAACTCTGCTCTTCAGTCAACAATGTGACCTGTTTTTCTGAGCTTCAGTCTCTGATAGAGAAAGAGAAACGGCAGTTGCTACCTCCCAAGTCACTGAATACTGTTTTAATTATCTCTAGGGTCAGCAGTCCTTCCATGAGAGGCCAGAGCTCTGATGTGAAAACCTCAGTTCCATTGTGAGGAAAGGGCAGCAACCCTGGAACACAACGCTGGAAAGGGTTAGGGGGCCAAGGCTTTGGGAATGACCTCTACCACTGGCCATGGAGTCTCTTACATCCAGACTCCACTTGAATAAGCCTCAAGAAATGCTTTTACATGACTAAACCTGCTCTCCTTATAGCCTTGGCTGTGTACTGGATAAGGGGCCATCCCTTTCTATTTTGTAGCTTCAGACAGAGTGGGGTAATCAGCCTATATTCACTTCTTTTTTTTTTAAGTTTTTTGAAACAGGGCTTCTCTAGCCTTAGATGTCCTAGAACTCACGCCATAGACCAGGCTGACCTCAAACTCACAAAGATATACCTGCCTCTGCCTCTTGAGTGCTGGGATTAAGATTGTGTACCAGCATCTCAGGGATTCGCTGTTGCTCTCCTTTCCTGAAGTGTAAAAAAGGCAGACCCAGAACCGAACTCAGTGGGTTAGTGTGGATATGATGGAGATACATTGTACATATGTGTGAAATTGTCAAATAAGTAAAACAATATTCTTTAGGGCCTGGAGAGATGACTCATCATTTAAAGAGTTCCCTTCATTCTTGCAGAGGAACTAGGTTTGGTTCTCAGCACTCATGGTACCTAACAACCATCTCAGACTCTAGATCCAGGGCATCCAGCACTTTCTTCTGACCTCCACAGACACTGCATTCATACAGTACACAGACAGACATATAAACACAATAAAATTAAAGACTCAAAACAAAACAATCAAAAATATTCTTTAAAAATTTCACCACTTCTTGTAGAGACTGTGTCCTTTGCCTGTCTGTTTGACCACTTTTTAGTTCAAAGTAGATGCCAGCACCCCATCCCTTCAAAGACCCACCCCACAAAAACCTAGCAAAAACACCTTGGCGAACACATTTATTTAATATGGGGTGGGGTATTGCTGTCTCTGTCAGTGTGTATGGGGTGGTAGGGAGACAACCAGAGGGACTTCTGTTCTCAAGTAAGAGGCTGTTCTGGCCCCAGGCTGGAGGCCAGAGAGCAGACTGAGGGTGTCAGGGGGGGTGTGTAAAGGGGGTAGGGTGAAGCTCTGCACACATCCTTGGGACCAGTCCAGGCCCACCCAGTCACCAAAGCAAGAACCGAATAAATAAAGTGCAACCGTGGGGTTGGGGAAAAAGGAAAGGGCACTGGGCACACCCACGCCCACAGCCCACATTCAGTGCTGCTGGGTCTGGCCCACCTCTTAGCCAGACCCTCTTGTCCAATCACCCCTATGTCCATCCCTCCATGAGCCAAGCAGGGCCCTTGTACAGCTACTGGAGGTAGCGATAGGCCTTAAAGCAGTGGTTGCCAGCATCAGCCACTACCACGTGGCCATCCGAGGTCAATGCCAGGCCCTGTGGGCCATAGAGTGGCTCTGCAGATGTGTTGATATAGGACAGGAAGGAGCCAGAGCTGTCGAATACCTGAGAGAGAAGTGGAGAATGAAGGCAGAAGTACAGTCAGGCAGAGAAGAGACTCAGCAGGAAGTCTCACCCAAGTCATCCCTAGGCCCTACTCACCTGGATTCGGCTGTTGCCCCAGTCGGCCACAATGATGTTCCCATTGGAATCCACAGCTACTCCGGTAGGGGCATTGAACTGTCCATTGCCCTCGCCATGTGAGCCAAATTTGAAGAGGAATTCTCCATCAGCACTGTATACCTGGTGGGGGAAGGGGCTAGGGACTGGGGACTTGACCTCAGGCAAAGGGCAAGGCCTTGGAGGGTAGGGTAAAGATCCAGGGAGAATTCCCAAATCTGCAGCTTAGCCACTGCCCATCAGACATTCCAGCTGATGCTTCCTTGGGGGAGTGATACTTTCCATTTCTCTATCTCAATACTGCTACCACCCTGTGGCCATGGATTAGTCTTGACTCCACCCTCTCAGCTGGACAGCAGACAAATGAACACATCCCTGGTCCTGTCTCCAGTCTGCTCCTTATACATAGACTGCCATACCTGTGTCAAGGTCCAGGCCCTTGTCGTTTCTTATCTAGATCACTGTCTCTAGCATTCCCCTAGTCATTGAGACCTTTCTACGATGAAACTGGCTTCATCACACCTCTACCTGCAATTCCTCAATACCCACAGCTCTTGAACAGTCCCATCATGGGCACACAGGTCACCTTGCGCTAGCATACCTAATCATGAATTACCCATGGCTTCCAGAACACCCCATAAACAGTGCTGACTCCTGTGGTCTTTTCCTGTGTTTTGGTTGTTTTTTGTTTTAATAGTGTATCATGTATCTCGGGTAGTCCTTGAATTCACCATGAAGACAAGGATGACCCTGAACTCCTGATCTTTCTGCCTTCAGCTCTAAGGGCTGCTGGGGTCACCGGTGTGTATTAGCACACATGTCCTCTCTGAAACCCCCTCTCCTATTTTTGGATAATTCCACTGGTGCTTCAAATTTCCCCCATCCTTCCCACAGTTCCCTGCGCCTGTCCCAGGATCTATCACTTCAAACTGTACTTTCTTCAACTGTCTTCTCTTCCCTGACAGACTCTAACCAAGCAAACAAGGAATGTGCCTGCTTAACTTGGCACTGAATCCCAGCTTCTGGCATAGTGCCTGGGACAAAGTAGTCATACCATCAGAGATTATTGCTTCAATGAAGGATTTAAGGGGGGCTTGGAGAAGGAGGGAGGGAGAAAGGAATTTTTGAAAAGGGTCAATGGGATAGTGATCACGGAGGGAGGCAGGGCGGGAGGGCACTGACCTTCACTGAGTGGTTATGGAAATCCGTTACTACAATCTCATTCTTGTTGTTCACAGCCACAAAGTGGGGCCCTGAAGATAGAAAGTGGGTCTTAAAATGTCAGCTGAGGCACTCAGTGAGGAGAAGGGTCGGCTCTCTGAGAGAATGGAACTAGGTATTAGGAATGGGGAGTTGTAATAAAGATATAGCAGAAGTTGGAGGACCCTGGGAAATTCTATAGAGCTGGAGTATTGCAGCCTACATCCTGAGGATGTTCTCTCATACCTGCAAAGTGGCGGTCAGTGGCCCCACGGCCTCCAAAACGCCCAACCAGCTTGCCATTGGGTTGGAAGGTGAAGACACAGCAAGATTTGTTGTCCACCACAATGATATGTCCATTCCGGTCCACAGCCACTCCCTTGGGTCCCATGAGGCGACCAGCTCCAATCTTGGTCTGGAGGAAGGACATACCATAAAAGACTTTATCCTTACTAGTACAGACCAGGCTTGGTAGCAAAGCAGAACCTTGAGCTGGTGATAGACCACTTTAGGCCCTAACCTAGCATGGTAAGTGGAACAGCTCACCAGATCAAGCAAGCTTCTCACCTTGAACTTGCCTTCAGGGGAGAAGATGCTGACCCAGCGGTTGTCATAGTCGGCCACAATAATGTCTCCATTGGTGTCCACTGCCACGCCTGTGGGACGCTGTAGCTGCCCGGGTGAGCGCCCACGAACCCCAAATCGGAACTTGAACTGGCCCTCATTGGAGAAAACCTGGAGTAGAGGATCAAGGGAGGGAACAGGGAGGAGGGGAAACAGCGTGGGCACAGAGGAAAGGAAGCGGGGTCCTAGCAAGATCCAATTGATTCAGTCATTCAAGAAGCTCTTGCTGACACCATGTCAGGGAAACAGAGCAACCATGTGAGAGATACCCTACAGGACTCGTGGAGGGGTGCGAAGGGGGGGTGTGAAAACACATGAGGGACCGAGGTACAAGAGGAAAATGAACCGAGAGGGGAGACATGAGCTAACAGCCTATAAAATGGCAACTATGAACCAGCAAGAACAGTCTAGCTAGCATGAATCCTGTCTGAGGACCTCACTAGTGTGGCTGGAGTAATAATAAGAATTACAATTCACCCTGGTTATAAAGAGGAGCCACTGAAAATTTTTGCTCAGAGAAGTGACAAGTCTGCCTTTACAAAAGTATCCTAAGAGTTAAGAGTGAACACAGAAGGTGGCCAGCCAGTCAGAAGCTGTAGCAGGATTCCACATAGAAAGAATGATGGTTTGGACCAGGGAAGCAACAGACAGCAAGCAGATGAAGTCAAAGGGAATACAGGAGGAAAACAGACTTTCACAGCCAGGTGGACGGGAAAAGCCCACAAGGATTGTTCCCTTTAGTTATGGGCCGACAAGGCAGCCTTTATTCTGGATACAATGATGTGTTTGTTTGTTTTCTTTGTGTATGGGCGTTTTGCCTGCATGCATCTCTGCACACCACTAGTGCCAGGTTTCCATGAAGGCCAGAAGAGGGCACTAGATCCCCTGAACCTGAAGGAACAGATAATTGTGAGCTGCCATATGGATGCTGGGAATCCAATCCTTGTCTTCTGGAAAAGCAGCCAGTGCTCTTCACCACTCCACCAACTCTCCAGGGACCCAGAATGCATCTTTCCATCTCCTCCTGACTCCTCCCCCTTAGCCTCTCAAGATGCTAAAATCTCTTCATCCTAACTTAGCTGTCTCTTTTAATCTTCTTTTCCTCTTACACGACACCTTCTAACTTAACACCTCCATTACTCATTGCATTATTCTCATATATCCCATTTTGTTACAGCCTCTGGGGACACAGGATGGATCACAGCCAAGAAGCTACTGCAGAGAGCTCAGGTTCTGTGCCTTGGGCTTGACATTCAGTTAGCCCTGCTTTCCCCTAATGGGCTGGGCTACTCAAGGCTAGGTTTCCCAGACTCATCCTACCATAGCACATCACCTTCTCCAGACATGACCTTGTAATAAGCCCCCACCTGGTCAGTCAGCATAGCACCTGTTCTGCACTGGTCCTATGCAAAGTCAAAATTGTCTGGAGAGAGGAGGTACCACAAGGTAAGGAACGGAAGTGAGGGAGTCCATCTGCTGTCTCCCACAGCAGCTTCAATTCAGACTCAACTGTGGGGAGGGTTTGGAAAGCCTCATTCTTCCCATCCTTTCTCAAACCCCCTATCAGAACTGGCCCACTCCTATTTATATTTAGAGTTCCAAAGTTTTCAGGTCATTTCTTCAGTTTCCATCTTCTTCAAATCAGTACATACATGTAAAGTACTACAGTATGCATCTTTTAGCTTTCTTTATAACATCTGTCACTTTGTGGCTGACTATCTGTAGCCTGCCCCCTTCTAGCAATCTGAGCCTTGTTTGAAGTTGGTGCTACATCAGGTCTGCCTACCGCTGCATTTTCAGTTGTATGTAACTTCTGGCATTTAGAATGCATTCAACCAACAAAAGAATATCCCAGTTCAATCTCAGGCCTGAACTCGATGGACAGATCCATTTGGATGCCACAGAACAGCCTCAAATAGGGATAAAAGTGAACACATCAACTTAAAACCAGGCCTGCTTCTTAATGGGAACACCACTGACCCATCCCACCAAGTCCCTCCATTCTCCATCCTGCCCCCTTCTCTAACGACATCTGATACTCAGTAAAAAGCTGCTGTATTATTTCCTTCGTAGTACTAGAATTTGCTAGGCTCTCATTTCGGCCCCTACATCTCTCTCCTATGCCACGGAAACATTAAGTAGATCTCTGACTTCAAGAATCTCAGCAGAAAATGACAACAACAAAAAGATAAAATGTCAGACAAAAACAACAAGCCAACTCAGAAAAGGAAAATTATAAAAACTATCACAGCAGAAGACTGAGGGAAGACAGAAGAATGTGATAGGCATGCTGCATGAAGAGAAAGAAGATGTTCCCAGAAACAGCTGACAAATTTTTGCACTAAGACAATGACATGATGCTAGATGCTTACAAATTAAATTGTTCTTCAAAATCACAAAGCATTTCCTGTTGTTGGGCATGCGTGCTATCAGCAGGGTTTTACCCTGCACTACAGACAAGCTCACAAGGACCCCCAAGCCTCATGAGCAAAGCAGGAGTCACATCTATAGACAGAAGTAAACTCAGCCCACATCAGTCCTGAGGTATCCAGAGTAAGAGAGGTAAGCACTCAGCTTTGGAATCCAAGAACAAGCTTCCAGCAACCATGACATCAGGGTGGACTTGGAAATAGAGAAGCAAAGACTGTCACAGAGCAGCAAGTGGCTGGAAGAGAGGACTATGCCAGGCCTCTCCCACAATCCCTAGCCAGAGGGTCAAGCATCACTAACTTCTGTGTGTCCCTAAACCTCAACCTCTGTTCTAGAAAGCATTTCTGGCCCCATGCGAAGAAAGGAGAGAGAGGAGGTGAAAGGTAATCCTGAGTAGAATCCAAGTATTGCCCCAGAACTCCCTAGTACCTCCTTCATCATCTAGGCTGGTCCCAAATCCCCGTGTTTCTCTGTTCCTCTACCCCAAGAAAAAAAAGTGAGCTTGAGATTCCAGCTGTAAGGGTTTCTGCTCGGTGGGACACGGTTTCTGCTAGGGAGCTGCTAAGAGTAACAAGGAAAACAGAACTGCATGCACGAAAAGGTGATCCTGGCAGGGTCAAAAATTAAAAATACAGGTGTTTAAACTGCATGCACGAAAAGGTGATCCTGGCAGGGTCAAAAATTAAAAATACAGGTATTTTAAAGTGAAGATCTTCGGGTTAAGGTACAGCTGCACAATAATACACTTCTACAAACTGAGGTGCACAGATGCTAATCTCACAGGGTGAAGCCAAAACTCCACAGAATCACTTTCAAAACCATTTAGAATCTGACCGTAGCCACTCCTGATAGCAAGCTTCTTGTAGCCAGGATGTGATGTGAACTACCTGCTCCGGCGCTTTCCCATTGGCTTGTCTTTGTTTACTGTCTACCCCTGGACAATGATATTTTTAACAACAGCTAGGTGTTAGGTATACTACATTACATCATTTAATACTCCCAACAATCCTAAGAAATGCTTTTCCTAATTTTACACATGAGTTAACTACAGTGCCAAGGGGTCACATGACTTGCTAGTACAGGGAAAGGCAGGATTCAAGCTGAGGTGTCTGGTTTCAGAACCCAAGCATTCAATCACTACACTATCTACACCACACTCACACCCATGAGGATCAGCGCTTCAGGCAAAGAATATGGAGAAAGAGCCATGTTTGCTGGTTGCTTCAGTGACCACGAACACTGAGTATGGCTGATGCCTGAATCAGCTGAGTGAGGTACAAAGAAAAGAAAAGCAGGTACAGAACAATTGTGTGACACTCTCTAGCTGATGAAAGACACTCTCTTTTATTTCTCTAGCCAACCAGTTGGCTGCATTCTTCAGGCAGATAACATACCCTGGAGCTAGGTTGGTATGCTGGAAGATAGTGTGTGTGTGGGGGGGAGAGCAGACCTGCAACCTGACCACTAAGATAAAGGAGACCAGCCAGCAGATAGCCCAAGAAAAGACAGAGGACGAAGGAGATGATCTAGATGCTCACACAGCCTAAAAGGGAAAGGCAGGCACAGGAAAGCTGGCTCCGACTAAGAGTCCTGGGGGCAAGAGGGGCTTGGATTCACTGCTCTTTAAAGATGGTTCTAACTGTGGGTTTTATCTTCGGGGGTGACCTAAAGGCTGTGGTGTGTGACTCCCTTCTGGTACTAAAGGAGCTAGGTCAAGAGGCTTACCTGAATACATTGGTTGTTGCTGTCTGCTACCACTATCCGGCCACTGCTCGCGGCAGATACACCTTGTAAATTAGTAAATTCACCCTTCTCCCTTCCACGGCTGCCTGTGGGTAAGAGATGAGAAGAAAAACGAGAATTAACTGAGATCAGTCTGAACCTCTCTCTCCTCCTCACTGAGCACCCCTGCCTGAGACAGCCCCTCCCCCATGCTTCCCTAGGCCCCCATTAGGTTCCCCTCAACCTTCATCCAACCCTGCCCTTTGCCTTCATGTGGCTCCATGCTTGGCCTTCCTACCAACACGAAAGACGAGCTCATCCTCAATCGGGTTGTCCTTCCGTTTGCCACCAGTGCTGTACATGGAACTGGGCCTACGCACTGCCTTCTGGCGCACATGGCTGCCAGGACCACCAGGAGACTTGACCCGGCGCTTCACATCATCCGGGGAAGGTGGTAGGTCCCCAGGTCGCAGGGCACGCACACGGAAGGGGCTGCCACGAACCGGCTGTCCATAGAGCAGCACCGAGAGGAGCAGCTCACCTTCTGTGCGTGCAGTGTACACCAGCTCGTAGGTGCCATTCTTGTGGTCCACCACTGGCACTGCAAGGCGTGTACCATCGGGGCCAGTGATCTCCGCACACAGCTCTGCACTGCCTGTGCGCACCAGCCGCCCATCTTTGTCTTTGGTGGTGACCGTGAGCGAAGCAGGCTGGCCCACTAGTGCCTGGCGCAGGCCCTCGCCTGTGGCCACTGTCTCATGTGCGGTGGCACTGGTAGTGAGCAGCGCACCCAGATTGAGCACCGATCTCCGCAACCCATCTACTTCAAGGACCAGTTCCAGCTGTGCATTCTCATGTGGCCTTTCTGGGAAGGCCTGGGCTGCCAGTGCGGCCAGCCTCTCTCGCATGTGCTTTCTCACTAGCAATACCTCAGGGGCAGAGCCCAGTCTCAGTGCCTGCTCAGCAAAGCTGCAGCTACTGCCAATGTGTTCCTGACCCTGGCGCAGTGTGTCTAACTGTGTCTGCAACACCTGTTGAAGAAGAGGAGATAAAAGGGGGTGTGAAGACTGGCAAAAAAAGAAGCCACTAGGAATACTGATGAGTTTGTAGTATCATGGCAGAGAAGAAATACATAGAGATGTATGTGGGCAAGAAGACAGATGACCATGGCAGTGACAGACCGTGTGGACAGGGAGACAGAACAGAGGCTGGAGAAAAGGAAACCCCATGTGGACAAGGAAAGCAGTGAGACCATCTCATCACGGACCACGGTTAACAAGGGTGACCTGACGCACCTTCTGCTTGGCCCCACAAATGCTCTCCAAATCGCTGACCAGAGCCTGCTTGCGCTGCTGCAGGGCTTGCTCCAGGTCCTCAAAGGCTGCACTTATCTGGGCCAGGGCCTCTGCCTTGCGCTCTTGCAGCTGCTGGCTGATGCCTCCAACTAAGGCGATAGCTGCAGAGAGCTGTGGCAATCTGAGGAGGTGAAACATCTCATAGCAGGATGGCTGCAGGGGGTCCCCGCCAAATCAGTCATTCCCAAAGACAGCCTCACCACTGTCCTCTGGGAGATGGCATTTGACCTTCTATTTTTCCTCTCCCCAGTGCCCCTGCCCTGCGCCTACTGACACCAGTCCAGGTCCCCTGAAGATGCCTACCGGCCACGCACAGCCTCCAGCTGGCGCTGCAGCGCCGCCTTGTGCTGCTCCACCACGTCCCGCAGTAGCACTGTGCCATGCTCTCGGTGCTCCCCTGCGCGACACTCACCACACATGGCAGTCTCACAGGCCTCACAGTAAAACTCCATCGTCTGGCGGTACAAGGGCTCCTATGAAGCAACAGCCAGACACTACACTTCTTTGTCCCCTCCCTGTAGAACGCCTCACCCAAGGCCACCCTACCCTCATTGCCTCTTCTTCTCCTCCCACCCCAAGTCCTGGCCTCACTGGGCCTCGCTTGGGCCCACCTTGCCTTCATGGTTGGGGCAGGAGAGAGGGCGGCCAGCCACTGCGCTGAGGGGGTGAGGATCTTCAGGGTCGTGGGCCCCATCAGGTGCCTGCTGCATGGCCTCCATGAGGCTGCTGATGAAGAAGTTGTTTTGTAGGGCTGAGACTCCCTGTTCTGGGAGGATGGATGTCTGCCGGCACACTGGACAGGACAGTGTCAGGCTCTGATCGGGGATGTAGTTCTGGAGGCATCTGGCCAAGGGGAAGAGAGAGTCAAAGCAGGGGCACAAGCATCCCTCATAGGTGCCCAGCCCCCTTTAAACAGATGTGCCATTAATATTTCATTTTGAAACGCCTTTGTGTGGAGTGCACATACACACAGCTCTCATCATCGATAAGCAGGTGTTAAAAGGTCTCTGAGGACTGAGCAGAATACATCTCTGGTCTGTCTAAGAACAGACATATCTACATCGCTCTGCTTGAACAAACACAGGCTCCCCTTTCAGGGTGTTAGCAAACCTCCTCAAGAAAATATGTAAGAAGCCCTCCACCCTGCTCCTCCTTAACTCATTAAACATTTACTGACTGCTTATTCTTGCCAAATTTGTGCCAAGTTCTGGGAATAAAAAATAAAACACAGTGCCAGCCTCTAAAATAGTTCTAGTCTTCAGAGGGAAAAACAAAGATACAGAATTAGAGTATAAAGACTAAGGACATTGATCCCTGAGTTACTGTGTCTCGGCTAATTCCCTAGCCAGGGACCAATCCGCTGTGTGACCCCTGACAAGTTATTTCCACAAGCCAAGGTCTTGTCCCTTCTAAGATGGAGACAGTACAGAATTCAGTTGCATGAGGATTAAATGTAAAAGGCCTGCTTACATGTAAGGAGAATTAAATGTAAAGCGCCTGGCCCACTAAAGCACGATGCATCAACAGAACAGTGGATGAGGTTGTGAGGAAATGTGTGTGGCTCAGGTGGATGGAGAGGAGGCTGGGAGGGGCTTCAGAGGTGATGGAAAGGAAATCTGGGTGGAGAAATAACTGGGCCGAGCAGAGAATGGCGGAGGGAGAGAAAGAAGGGTACAGAAAGGACTTCAGAAGAAACACCAAGGAAGTGGAGGAGCCTCGTAGGGACCCCAGCAGTGACAGCAGGTAGCTACATGACAGCAGGACACGTGTGCCCGATGCCATGCTTTGTACTTTATATGAAGAGGTGCATAAAGGGTAAGTGGTCAGAGTAATCAAGCTAGTGAGCATTGGAGGCTAGTTTTAAATGCAAAGCAAGCCTGTGCTTAATCAATACACTCAGACTTGTCCAGGGAGGAGGTGAGACAGACCTGAATTCAGGGTACAGGTGGGAACAAATTTATACTGAAGAAACATGGCCAGGTGTGGTAGCACATGCCTATCATTACAGCACTGTGGAGATTGGGTAACAAAGCCAGCCTGGGCTATGTAGGGGGTGGTGGTAGATTAGATTTAGAAAGTAGGAAAAAAAAAAAAGGAGAGAGAAAAGCCACCGATGATGATGAGTAGGTATGGAGAGTGAAGGAGACAAACCTTAGCTGGCGTCTGGCCTCCTAGCTCAGGCATCTGAGAGAATGACGGTGACATACATCACAAAGAAAAACACAGAGAACAGCACTGGGGAGAAGTGAGTTAAGAGACAGAGATGAGGGACATTAACACGGAGACTCAGCAGCCAAGAGGCAGGATGAGATCAGAGAAGATGTGGACAGTGGTAAGAAAGAGGGACTGAGAGTTAAGCAAAAATGAACATGAAGAGCAAACGGGGATGGGCAGAGACTGGGAGAGCGAGCGAGTGAGCGAGTGAGCAACAGTGTCCGGGCAGCAGTACAGAGGAGGGAATGACTCACAGGGTGGGAAGCGGCTGGCGAATGCAAAGTGCCCACTGCATCTGGCAAACATGAGGAGATTGTTCTCTGTGAAGGTGACAGGGATTGGAGACAGCAGTGGAGAAAAGTCTGAGTGATACAAGTCAAAGAGAGGCAGGGAGGCTGGGTAGCTCAGTGGGAAGGGGCTTGAAGGACTGGATAGTGCCATAGGGACACAAGAGGATAGTTCTTCTGTGCTGATAAGGGTACTTTATTTCCGCCATCTACCCAATCTACACTGAGCCGCACCCCCAGCCCACTGTCATGGGAAATGTCAGCTTATTTCCAAGCTGAAAAGTTAGTAGAGGGGGAATGATAGAGAGAGTAGAAAGCCAGGAAGACAAAGTCTGGGGATGGAGAGAAGCATGACTGGCCTAAGGGGAAGCGTGGACCATCCTTTGATGGAAGAAAAGAGTACAAGAAGGGTGCTTTAGAGGAGCACAGGGTCAAAGTCAGAATAAGGATGCCTAACTCGCCTGAGGCCGGATCAAGCCCAGAGTGAAGAAGGGAGGAGCAAGGAATGATGGTGGCCGGAATTAGTCACAGAGGTGGGAGAGGACAATGACTACTAGAAACAGACAGCAGACGGAGGCAGCTGTGCTTGGAGATCATGAGTCTCTGGAAGAAAGAGACACACAGTGCAAATGCCTGCTGTATCCCAGGCTCCTCTTCTGCTCTTGCCTAGACCATTTGTTCTTAACTAAAATGTAACAAACATGATGTGCTGGGTATGACCTTAAGCGCTTTACAAACATTAACTGGTTCCTCTGTGACCTACTTCTTCCTTACATCCCTCCCAGGAGAGTGGTTTTGGTTTCATGCTCCACATTCCTTAGGGCCAGAAGGTGGGGTTGGGTCCTCCCTCTTCCCAACTGGAACATTCTGTGTGTCTGCAGCTCCTTTCAAGCCGCTCTCTTACGCCATCTTGCTACTTTCTCCACTGATCTAAGTAAGAGTTGTTTCTCCATTTATTGAAGTGCTTTTCCTGACTTCACTCTCTCATCCCCTCGAATTCTGCCGCCGTTCACAGCGGCTCTGACCAGATGACCCACCTCCATCACGGTTTCCTCACCCTCCGTTTCTTTCCTCCACTTCACCCCATCTGCCCATTCCCACCCACATCTCATCAACTGTCACTTCTTTGACTCTGAAATCTGCCCCAAGCTGACCCTGATGGCTTTCATCCCACTATTTTATTCCCACAATGCACCTGGTAAGTGACTGGTAACTTCTTCCTGTTTGTCAAATATCCCTGGATTGCCAGAATTTCTAACCCGTCTTGCTTCTTCCCTTATTCTATTAAAAATTCACTTTCCACACAACTAATGAGCTTTACGAAGAATCTAACTGTAGCATATCTGTAGAGGGCCTATGTGTTACAATTAGATTTTTTTTTTTAAGCTCACTAGCTGTAGAAAAGGAGTGCTTAGTCTCACTACAGCTTGATATACCAGGACTAGCTGATATCCATGGGGGAGGGATAGGGGGATGCTCACTTGTAACCCGAAGAGAACAGAGCAGGAATGGATGGAAGGGGGAGGTAGAGGGAAAAATTGAAGAATAGAAGAGAAGGGAATCTTTGTTGGGATGTACAAAACAAAGTAAATGCATAAATAAATAATCAATCCAATAAAAAAATCTAACTAAGCAGACATGATGTCACACACCTGCAATCACAAGACCCAGGAGGCTGAGGCAAGAGGGTCACTTATGCAACGCCATCATGGGCTACACAGAGACTGATTCTACCACCTCCCAGCTCCTTCTTCACTCACCAACATACACTGGCTTCTTTTCTGGTTCCTTTTTCACTGTTTACTTCTTTTATTATTATTATTTTGTATTTTCCCACTTTGAGACACAGCCTCACTACACAGCCCCTCTAGCCTCCAAAGTGATGGGAATTAAAGGTGTATTCCATCACACCCAGATCTGTTTACTTCTTAAGGCGCTGATTTTTCTACTGCCAGCACCCTTCTCTTTTCTCATTTATATGCTGTGTAGCCTTGGCTATACTTCATAATAATGTAATGACTCTCATCCTTAGTTTTTTTGTCTCTAAATGGGAATAATATATTTTTTTTTTTTGAGCTAGGAAGATGTTTCACTGGGTAAGAGTGCTTGTGTAAGCAAGAAGGCTTGAGTTTGAATCTCCAGCACCCACATAAAAAGCCAGGCATAGCTGACATGCCTGTAACTCCAGGAGTGCGGTGTGGGGGATAAAGACTGCAGATCCCAGAAGCCTGCTGGCCAACCAATCTACCAAACAATGGGCTTCCAGTTCAAAAAAAGGCCCTGTTTCAAGACAGTAAGGGAGACACCAATAAAGGAAGATGCCTGGTGTCTTCCCCTGGTTTCTACATGGAGTATGTGGACTTACATACAATATACACAAACAATATATATATAATTAATATATTAATATATATATATAAAGTAAATCAATACATGTAAATTAAGTAGAAAGTCCATGGCCAACTGTAAACAGTCACTGATTTCCCCCAAGAATGCTCATTGACCTGGGCATACAACAAAGTGCGGAGGCATCCAGTTACAGCTCTGACCCAGCACTGAAATTCTATGAAATGAGCTTAGCAAAAGACAAGGTGTAAGGGAAGGGGGCCAGGGACAGTCAGGTGACCCAGCTGAGGATGGACAGAAAAGGAAGGGAAGCCAGGGTGGAGGTGGCACATGGAAGGAGGGAAAGCAGCTGAGGAGGCTTTAGACTGAGTCAAAGGTGACATAATGACAGCAGAGGGTGACAGTGGAGGAAGAGGAAGGCTGCAGGTTATAGCCACAGAAGTACTCGTTTCCAGGTGATGGACAGCAAGACTGAAGTGATGGTTAGGACAGTGATAGTCAGGCAAAGTAGATGATGTCCCCTAACAACATTAGGGACTAAGACATAAACAGATAGTGAGGTCTACAGGCCGGTAGAAAATCTGAATGGGCAGAAAGGCTGAGACTTTGGCTCACTGATAAATGGAGAAGAAAAGCTGGAATCTCAAAGAGCAGGATCAGATTGAATGGAAGCAGGGGATAGATGGAAGGTTTGAAAAGACTGCGCTGAGGAGATCTGGGACTAGGACATCTAAGACACAGCCATGAGGTACGAGGCCAGAGAGAAAACACTGCCAAAATACAATGTGATCATGAAGAAAACCAGGCAAAGGCTTTGAGTGGATGTCAGGTAAGACTCATTTCCTAATGGGCATACCGAGCCCACCTCCTCACTCAGTTTCATCCCAGACCACTTCTAATCACTCACTCTACTCCAGCTCCATAGGGCTTCTCATAGGCTCCCGAATCCAACAAATTACCCAGGCTACATGGCCTTGTTTGAGCTTTCTAGTCCGCCTAGCCTGCTCTTAAATTCCCTTTACCTACCCAACGCCTGTTCATTCCTGGAATACACAGGATTCTCCAGACTGTCATGGATCACTAAGCTTACACTGTTCAGTGCTGTATCTGCAGAATTTACTCTGAGTGTAATTCATGGCCCTAACAATCCAACTTCATGATTATTTGATTGCTACCTCCCTTACATTACTACAAACCCTTAACTATAAAGATCATATCTGTAGGGATGGGCATGGTGGTGCATGCTTTCAATCTCAGCACGTGGGAGGCAGAGGCAGGTGGATGTCTGTGAGTTCAAGAACAATCTGTTCTACATAGTGAATTTCAGGCTACCAAGGGCTATGCAGTGAGACTTTGTCTTAATAGATAAGTAAAATAAAATCCTGTCTGTGTTTTATGCTCCTTAGTGCATATTCAATGACTTATATTGGGTCTGACATGTAGCAGTTACTCAGTAAAGAAATATTAGCAGGATGAAAGTACAATGCATAGAAGCCTAGAGGCTGGGAAGAGCTGCCTTTCACTTAGTTCCTCAGAATAGGTAGGGAAGAACAAACCTGGCTTCACAGACCCACCCTTCCATCAGTCATAAACTAGACTGATTACAGTGCTGGTTGGGAGACTCGGCCCTGTCTGATTTCTCCTCTGGCTGCTTCATGAACTGGGAAGGAGCTGACAATGCTTGATTCTAGGCCATACTCTGGCCCAGGATTCAAGAGATCCTGGTTCTCTCACAGCTTACTGCCACCAAATCCTCATCTCCTGCAGGATGGGATTCACTTGTTCTTCCCTCCCAAGTACGCACATCCCCTTTATTTATAACATGCATTTCCCTTGGGGATCAAAGGGTCCTTCTCTTGTAGCTCCCCTCACCTTTCACAGAAGGTATGTAGACAAGGCAGAACTTTGGGGCACCGGTACCGATCAAGGCAGATACTGCATACCAGAAACTGCTTGTCCATTGGCTGCACCTCCGGGCCAGGACTGTCCTCCCTCTTTGCCATGGTGACCACAGATGGTTCCTGCCACTTGCACCAGCCTGTGTAAAGAGAAATAGTCAGCAGCAGGGAGGCCAGTACTCCCTCTCCCCACTTGATCTCCTGCAGGGAAATGTGTCCCTTTCTTCTCTGCCAGGGACAGGACAAGGTGGTGGCTGGAAGATCAGGGAGAAGCACATGGGCTGAGTTATTTCAGAGCACAGATTCAGAGTTACACTGGATTCCAAAGCCCCTCTTTCGCCATCTTGGTGACTCTGGATCATTCTTCAAACTCATAATAATACAAATATTAATTCCCATCTCAAATGTTTAAGAGCCCGAGAGGGTGCAAGTCAAGTGCACAGTACAGGAATAGCTTTTTCACTGGCACCCCAACTCTTTTCTGCTCAGCACCTCCAACCAGACCCCAGGAATCATGTCAGGTGGCCCCTCTGCCCACATGCTGACCCACCACTTAGCACAACTGCTTGTGGTTGCACCCTTTGCTACCCCAATCAGTATTAAGGTTTCTCCCAAACCCCAGGCTGCTGCTCCCACCCCAGGCTTCCCTGGGTCTCTACAGGAATGCAGAAATTGGTGCTTTGCTTGCCTAGCCCATCACTTCCCATCCATCCCTTCTAACCAGAGCGAGTTTTCTGAACACAGATCCGACCCTACCATTACTCCTTTTAAATTCCTTCAATGGTTCTCCACTGTCCAGAGGATAAATTCTTTAAACCGGCCCAAAGGCTGAGCAATACCTTGTTCATCCCTCCTATTCAACCTCTGCTCTCACACTCTATCACCTGTCATAATGGCTTCAATTCCTAGAAAACTCCATGTTCTCTTTGTTTCTGTAGTTACACATTCTGTTCACTTATGCCTTAGACACTCTTATCCCCTTGCCTTAGGTAAATGTCACTTCCTTTAGGAAAGTCCTCTGGGACTTCTCAAAGTCTGGGTTGAGTGTACCCCTGTCCCTCAATTCCTTGTATTCCTTTCATCTTAAACCTTACCTTATACTATAATTTTGTTACTTCTCTGCTTCCTTCATATGCAGTATTCTGGAAAGCAGGCATACTATTTTACAAGGAGTCTGACATCAAGAATGATCTATCTTTTACTGAATATGATGATTAATTTGAAATATTTATTTACTAAGTGCCTACTGTGCAGAGAAGTGTCTGGGCAAAGGTGAGGAAGTGATAGTGGATAGTTAAAAAGTATTATAGGTTTTTTAAATATTTATTTGTATTTTATGTGAATTGGTGTTTTGCCTGCATGTATAACTGTGTAAGGGTATCAGATCTTGGAATTACAGACAGTTGTTAGCTGCCATGTGGATGCTGGGAATAGAACTCAGGTCCTCCAGAAGAACAGTCAGTGCTCTTAATCGCTGAGACATCTCTTCAGCCCCAAGTATTATAGTTTAATCTCAACACTTGGGGGGCAGAGGCATGTAGGTCTCTGTGAGTTTGGGGCCATAGTGAGTTTCGGAACAACCAGAGCTATGTAAAGAGATACAGTCTCAAAAACAAATAACAAGAAGAAAGTATTATAAGTAACAAATAAATACATAATTGCCCATAGGCGGCAATGGGTACTATGAAGAAAAATGACGTGAAGAGAAATTAAACTCTTTACTTAATGAACACAAAGGTCTCTGCAAGCAGAGAAGGGTGGGAAGGGATGACGGAGAGGGGCCTGAAGCAAGAGTAAATGCACATTCTTGGGAGAAGGCTCATACTTAAATGAACCATGTGCTTAAAGCAAAGTGAATAACAACAAAAGCACTAAAAATATTACTTTATCCTAAGATAGGCAAAGGAACGAGACAATTTTCAAATAAATGAAAATAAACCAGAACACTCTTCCAGTATGATGACAATTGCAGACAAACAGAAGGCAGAGTGGAGTGTGAAGAACTAGTCAGTTACCGATACCTTCAGGTAGCATGGTGTTATAAAGACAGAAAGGCTGACTAACGCAAATAATGTGCATGAGGTCCAATTAGAAGGACAAGTGTCATGGACTAGATGCCAGAGGAAAAGGGGGCATTGCTAAAAACTTCCCTGTTTCTCAGTTGAGCAAATGGAAGACCGTGAATAGACAGAAAAGGCTAATAAGGGGCTGTCTGGGGCGTGCTGTTCTACACACGCTAAGTTTGAGCTATATACACCATGTCCAGGGGAGCTGTTAAGAGAGAAACAGAATACAGGAGCTCAAGAGAGAATTCTGGGCTTGTTATTGATTTGGAATCATTGGCATATTAATGGCCCTTAAAGCAATAAGAATGGATGATAGAGTACCTTGGGATAGAAAGTGGAGAGATGGGGGCAGGGTGAAAGAGGTTAAAGGCTAGACATGTTCCCTAGGTTTGGGTGTGGTAGAGTGGTTAGGGCGGAAGCCAGGCCAGACAGGAGAGCTAAGGAATGTAGTTAACAGAGCAGATGTAGACAATCCATGACAGAGATTTACACATGAAGAAGCTGAAAAAACGGGCAATGAGTAGGACCAGATCACCACTGCTGTGTCCAGCTAGATGCACCATGGGCATCTTAAAGACAATGAGTAACTGATAGCCCAGAGGCCTCTTCAGCTTTGGGGAGGGGTTGGGAGGGGGGTGCTAAAGTGCACTTGTCCTGAGTGTATGTGCTGGTGGGTATGAGAAGGAAAAGAAGGACTTACTTGAGAAAATTCCCTCCTGGCATTTTTGGGGGACTTCACACCAGAACATCCTGAGAGGGAGAGAGGGCAGCTAGCAGCTGACAGGACAGGAAGGCTGAAGGCAAACTGAAGCTTCAAACTGGAAATGGGAAGGCTGGGGAGGTAGGAGTACTAGCCTGCTGGGCCTGGCTGGAGCAGCTGGACATTAAGCTCCACCCCTCTCTAAACCCAGGGGATCCCTCAGCCTGTCACACAGAGGCAAGGATTGGACTACATCCAAAGACCAACAGCTTCTCCCTCCCTTCCCCTTCCTGTTTCAGCTTCCCACCCAGATTTACAGGGCATCACATCTGTTGTGGCCACACCCCTGCCTCAACCTAGGGTTTGCTAGATTGATTCCCTGGAGTCTTCCTGGTCCTGGGTCACCTCTCTGTTCTATACTTAGACTTCCAACAGGCCCAGACTCCAGTGGGCTATTTGCCACAGCAGACACCTGGAAGATCTTAGACACGAAGCTAGGTTGTACCCTACTTCCTATTGTGGTCTTTATTCCTTTTCCCACCCGTATCCTTTCGGACTCAGTCCTAAAGGCACTTCATCCCTCATTGAGCATTCACTAGACACCCTCTGCAGGGACACAAAGGTAAATGAACACAGCTGAGCTTTCATGGACTCCACAAACAGATTCTGTAATGCAGTGTGGTGATGGACATGATGGGGAGACAGAACTGCTCAAGGAGCACGTTAGTTCCTTAACTTGGACCTGAGGCAGGGATGAGCCTTGAGGAATGGAGACTGAGGATGGGTAGGTTATATAGAGCACATGATGCCTTCAGTCTCTGGGAGCCGCATCATCACTCACTGTGGCAGGAAAGGGCTCACAAATGAGATGCAGAGCTAAGCAGGGGCAACACCACACAATGCTTTGTTGCCCTTATTAAGGACTTTAGACTTTACTCCCTTCCCTGCCAGGGGATTAAGGCTTTATCCAAAGTGCAAAGGAAAAGTTTGGTGGTGGTGAGAGGGAGGGGGAGGTTAAGCCCAGAATGACAGAAGTAGATTTTTTTGATTGTTGTGTAAAAAATACAGGGGTCAAAAGTTGAAGTCTAAGAGGCTGGCTTGAAGAGGACACTTGCTAAGGAAGCTGAAACAGTTTTCACAGGGAGAAACCAATAGAATCTGGTAACTAGTTGGTGTTCTATGAAGAGACAGGGTAGAAGAAAGGATTAGAGATGGTTACTAGTGTTCTAGCTTGGAAACTAGAAGTTTGGATGACAGGGTGATAAAGGCCAGTGTTTAACACAATGACTCCAAGATACCCATGGAATGGTCCAGCTGTCATTTGGAAAGAAAACCTGAAGTGTAGGGAAAAGACATGATTTCAGTTTCTGTGGTATAGGGATATTTCTGAAGCCACAATGAAGTAGATGAAACCAGGGTAGGGCAGGAAAGGAGGGCCTACAATTTAGCTCCCAGGAATACCAACATTTACCATACAGGCTCAGAATATAAGGTCTGCAAAGAAGAATGGGAAGGTATGAGAGATGGGCATGGCAGATAGGAAGTGAGCCATCTGGACCCTTACCATCAAGGCAGTGATCCTCACTGTGAAATGTAAGAAGCTCCATCATTTAAAACCCCCAAATAGTGTACTTTCAGGGAGCTGGAGAAGTCAAATTCAGAGAGCTAAGAAGCTGGTTTTGAACAAACAAGATAGTTAGTGCTGAGTCAGTGGGATCCTTGACACACAGAGGGAAAATATATTTCAAAGCTTTTCAGGTTTTCCAAATTCTCAAACAACATTCAACTTCCCACATGACGTTGCTCTAAATCACAAAAGATTCCCAGTGTATAGGACTTAACACAGCTAGCTGTGAACTGGAGGTGACCACAGGCATTGTTGAGATGTGTTGGGTGGTGGGAGCCAGCTAGATTTTCTTGCTGAAATAACTCACTCCTACTCACTAGCCTCTAGGTATATTTGATGACTTGAGGCTCAGAAAAATAACAAATGTCTGTAGGCTGTAGCCTTTGGGCTTTCTCCAAAAGAAAACTATCAGCTTGAACCTAAGCAACCCTTCCCTTTCCAGGAGAAATTTCCAGAAGAAATTCACATAATTAATGTCCCCCACCCACCCCAATGTCTGACAGAGTAGGTATCAATCAACTGTCTCTGGACATACTCTAGGCCAAGCTCTTCATTTAGGAACTAGAGACACAAAGTTGGATCAAGTGGCTCCCCTCTTCCACCTGTGAGAAACTGGCATGTCCATACATAATGACAATGTGATAGGAACCATGCATGATACAAGTTCCAACTGCCCCGGCAGAAGGATCTAACTTGGTGGAGGAAAGTGAAAAAGGCCTTCCTTTGGAAAGAGGAAGGGATGTTTGAGCTGGATCTTGAGGGACAAACGTGAGCTTGCTAGAAAACTATCAAGTTTTGGGAAAACTGAGTAAAAGAACAAAAATATGAAACATTTACAAACAGAATAGCAGTATAAGAGAGTAAGCCTCAAAAAAGCAACACCTGAACCCTATGGTTTTATGACCCAGTGATCTAAGTACCCCACTCACTACACTAGTTGCCCCCACCACCCATTCCTTAAACATTAATTTTGTGGGGTTTTACTTCAAGGTCTCTTTTCTGTTTCTGAATCTGTCTAGATAATCTCATTATTTCCCACAGTCTTCATTCATGCAGTTCTAACCCCCAAAGCCTTGAATCTCAGGACTGTCTATCTAATTGCATTTTTGGACATCTGCTTGGATAATGAACAGGAAGAGTCCCAAACTGAATTCATCTCCTCCCGCCTTTTTCTTCCCTCTGTGCTTCTCCTCCCCATAAAAGGCACCGCCATGCCTCATCAGTCAGAACCACAGGAATATCAACTTTTCTCAACTAGTCGGTCTGACTTTTCTCTCACCTCCACATACAAGCTACCATACATCCTTGATGCAAAAATGCTCAAGTTTAAAAAGTCAAGACGTATCCATTGGGGCTGGGGTCCCCATGACCCTATACTTCTGCATACACTTACACACAGTACGTAACAATAAATAATAACCAAAGAAAAGGAGGCTATCAATTTGAGAGGACGGCATGGGAGGGGTTAGAAGGGGATGGGGAAAGCTGATTCTATTTTAATTAAAAACTGTAAAAAACTTTTCTTTTTTTTTGAGACATGGTGTCTCTATGTAGCCCTGGCTGTCCTGGAACTCTGTAGACAAATGTGACTTCTAACTCGAGAGATCCACCTGCCTCTGCCTCTGTGGGATTGAAGGCTTGTATGCCATCACTATTTTTTTTTTTTAAGTCATGAAATTCAGGGTCTAGTCCTGTCACTAATTCCATTACACAAGATAAGACTAAGCAAATTCCTACCCCATAGCCATATTTGTAAAATAGGAGAGGGTTTGCTTGTTCTCAAAATCCGAGATTCCAGAGGCCCCCCTTTTAAATTAAAGGCTCCTACAGACTGCAATGTGGCCACGATTAAATCCCATTTCAAACTAGCTTGATGACTTGATTGCCAATTTCCATCACAAAGCTGAGTGTGTTAGAGGGTGCTCACAGGCTGCCCCTCCCCTTGCTTTCCAAAATAAATGTTTTCTGAGTGTAAGTCACCCAAGGCATCCACTCTCAGCATTCTTTGTGCAGCAATCGTGTTTTCTGAACATAGGCACTACTATCCCAACCACGTTTTTGGGTTTTTGGGGTTTTTTTCTCTCAAGTTCTATTAGCAGGAATGCTACTGTCTCCTAAGAAGCTGACTTGGTAACTACCATATAGAAAGTCCTCAATAGACGCTGGTGACAGAAGAGTTATGTTTAAACTCTGCAGGTCCCTTTCAGTAAAGAGCAGCAAAATCAAAAGCAGTAACAAGACAAAGGAACAAAGTTCTGAGGAGAAAGACCTCCATTTAGCACAAGGTAGCTTTCCCACAGCATAAGTGCTCTCTCACTGGAGGCATCCAAGCCAAGAGAGGCAGAGCACCTGTCAGGCCTGCAGCTCTTATTCAAATTCTGCAGCAAACCAGAGCCCCGCTTAGGAGATATGCACTGATGTGTTTGCACAGTGTGGCTGGAGATAACCACTGCACCCACCCTGAAATCTCAGATTCATCTTCCCTCTCGGGCTAGTCCTGTTTTTTTGAGGTCCACATTGGATTCCCACACCGGGAACATGCACAGGGCCTGCTTTTGGTCATATTGACCTCCCTGGGGTGCAGCCTGCCCTTCCAACCAGCAACCATCTGTCCCTGCAGGTTTGCAGCCCAGGTTCTTAAACCAAGTCCAGGAGGAAGGTGGTGGGAACTAGGGAGGGGCCTGGAGTCCTCAAGGCGGGGCCCAGGCAGAGGGAGAACTAGAGGGGTCCCTTCCTATAAGAAACAGCCTCTGCAGGAAGCTTCCTGTCCAGCAAGCAGTGCCCGCAGCGGAGGAAGGATGTCCTCCATCCTGGCTGGTGGGCTTTTTGGTGTCCAAGAAGGACGAAGAAGGGAGCAAAGGTGGAGGCATCTGCACCAGGGAGAAAGGAACCCTTCGGACAAGCGGGGCCACAAGATTCCAGAGTGCCAATCAGCAACCCCACCCACCTCCCACCACCATCGGCCGCAGAATTTGGTACCCTCCGCCAACACACACAGGCTACCCAAACCCGCGCTCCTAAAAGGAACCATCACCCATCCACCCGCGCCTCCCCCCCACCGCACCGCCCGCAAACACGGACCTCACGTGAGCAGCCACAGCCCAAAGAATCCCCCCGCTGCTCTCACAGACACGGACACGCCTCACGTGGACAGAGCCTGGAAAAGCTTTTGAAAAGCATCCGCGCCCCCACCCGCAGACGCTCGGACCAACACACTGCCGCTAGCACCCGGACCCGCACCCCGACACACAGGGGAACCAAATGCACCCTGGGGGCCCGCGCAGCTCACTCACGGCGTGGGAGCAGAATGGGAGGGCAAGGCCCGGACTGCAGCCACTCGGAGCGGCCCGCGGCACTGCCCCCGCTGCCAGCGCCCGTTCGCCCGGCCCTGCCCGCGGCGCCGCCCCACGTCCCGCGCCTCCGTCTGTCCCCGCGCCGGCGCCGCCGCCGGACCCGTCGCACAGGCCGGAGGGAGGGGCCGGGGCGGGGCTGCGGACCGACCCGGGGAGGGGGGCGACTCTGGAGCTGAAGGCCCGCCCTAGCCACGCCCCCATCTCACAGACCACGCCTACCATCCCATCCCCTCCGCCTCTACTGCTCCTGGCACTACCTCCGCGGTGCGTCTTGGAGCCGGCGAGCTGCGATCCTCACCCACAGCCTTTGGCTCCCAAGGCTCCAGGCAGGGCATGCAGCTGGGTTCAAGCAGTGGTACTTGGTGCCTTCAAGAAAAAGAAGCTAGAACCAACTGGATTCAGTACTCTGAGATCCCGTATCAGCTGCTTCTGGTCGCACCTTTTCTGGCTTTCCTGGGGGCTCTGGTGAAATCTGCTAGTTTGGTTTCCGCTGAGCAAGAGGGAGGGGGACCACCTGTACCGCCGCACAGAACTCTGGAGAAGGGATTTGTGGCCTAACTGGGAGGCTTCATTCGGTGCTAAGTGCCTCAGGAGCCCCCTCGTGAGTAAATTTGGTTTAGACCATCCAACGACTCCTTCCTCACACCAAAGACCCATAGCAATTCTCAGAATCACTGCAATATGGAAAAACGGCCTTGGTAGACTACAATAAAAAATTGTACATTAACAGGGTCTGAGTGTTTATTACGTGCCAGACAGAGCTAATCACTTTACATACATTATCTCATTTAATACGCATAACCGTAATAGGTGGCTGTTTTTATTAGCTGCTTTACAACGAAGGAGGGGAATCGTCCCCCAGGCGTTAATCCTATTCAGCTAGAAAATGGTGGAACCAGGTTTGCACTCTGCTTTTGGGTTCTGCACCCAACCATTTGGAGATTCAGTGCCCTTACAATGAAAAAATCCCCAGTGGCCCATGAAGTAGGAGCTAATTCATGGACCAGCACCTCTAATAATCAAGGCAGACAGATGACTACATACAGGCTAACCAAAGCCCAGGAAGCCTGGCTGAGATTGCAGTATCTATGACCAAGAGTCAAGCCAGACTGAAATGCCACTTGTACTAGAAGCTGCTGACTGGGCTGGTCCCGTTTCCACCCTCCAGAGGTGAGATAATGCTAAAAGTCTGAGGCTGCCTTTGGAGCTGACAATTGATGGCACCTGAGCCCTGACTAAAGTGTTGCTGGGAGTTTTCTTGAGACTTCTCACATAAAGTTCGGGTTTGACTTCCTGCAGGTTACAGCAGGAGTGGTGGAATTGCCTTTATCTCTGCAGGCAGCTACTCACTGTCTGTGAAGGAGCTCAGGCAAGGTTCATACTTAGAGAGCCAACCATGGGCCACACTAGGCTACCAACAGTGCAGAATGATATTTCCTCAGCCCTAGGCTTTTCCCAGGTGGTCAAATATGATTGAGAGGTTTCTCAGTTCCCTTTCTCCAAAGATCAAAAGTCATACCCACTTAATTTTTCATTCCAGACTGAATTCTTACTCATACTTCATGTACACTGGCCTTCCTGCTAAGTCATTTAGCTACTGACTTTTCAGATCTCAGTTTTTAAACTGGCATCACCATCCCTACCCAGGGCTAAGTTGATGCCCCTTACCAGGTGCTCCCACTACCTCCCGTATCCTAGCATTTCTCATTGTATTGTAGTTGCCTGGTTACTTCTCTCTATCCCCGACTTGGCCTTAAACACTGTGAGCAGGGACCGGGTTTTATTCACTGATATTTCCCCAGGGCCTAACGCAGTGCCTAGCAAATAAAAGCACTCAGTAAACATCAGCTGTATGATTGAATGCATGATGGTTAGCCAGCCCAACCCCCTTTGGACCCTACGCTCTTCAAACCCATAGCTATCTTGGTGTTAACAGGAAAGAGAAAATAAAGCTTTAACTAGGACTGAGGGGGATCAGGCCTTCAGCAGTTTTTGAAATTTGGCCACAGTTGTTTTGAATTCATAGGAACTGAATGCATGATTACTGGGCATTTCTTACCAATCCACCCTCCTCTAGTCCCCCACAAATTGACCTCAATGGGCCTGCTTTTATGAAAGGTTTATTCCTAGTGCTAGAAACCAGTTTTCCTGGGCTCTAAGCACAATTCAACTGGGTGGGTGGATGAGGGTAGAGCCCATTCAGATGTAGGACCATAAATGGGACTCCCCATTCTCCCCGCCCCTTTGGTCCCAGTCCCCATCTCTGCAATGGACACATATCGAGGAGGGACAAAGGGTATTGGAGGCAACGCTATTGGCCCAGGAGAGCCCAAGAAGAGCTGCCATTGGCTGACAGAGCCTTTTAAGGTCCTGTCTTTGGTCAGGGGCACATCCCAAGAGATGGGGATAGGCCTGAGGAGTGACGCCATTGGCCAGGGAGTGTTTTGTCATAGCCTTTGGCTGTGAAGTGAAAGGAAGAGATCTGGGAATAATGCCCAGTGGCCGGGAAGATAAAGGGACAGGGCAGCAGCTTCTGGGCCTACAGGCCCTCTTCAGACCACAGCAGTACGGACAAAACTGGTGTCAGACCCCAGCCAGGAAAAGGGAGCCCAAGCCAGAAAGTAAATGGCAAAGGCCATCCCATGTCCAATCTCCTCCACCCTGGGGCTGCCCCGCCCAGTGTCCTTCTTGTTAGCCAAGTTGGGCTAGAAGCCGCTCACTGCTCCTCTAGCCAGGAAGGCTTCTCGGCTCCTGGAGGCCGCAGCTTGATGTTGAACTGCTGCAGGGTCTGCTCCAGTTGTTTCTGGTTCCCAGCAAAGTAGGCGGACACGGCATTGTGGAAGAGCAGCAGTTGTTTGTGCATCACCTTGATCTGGGGGCCCAGCAGGGTCAGCTAAGGCTGGACTCAGGCACCCTTCTTGAAAGGCTGCGCCTAAGCCCAGGCATTGACCAGGGCATATGGACTCTGCTCTGACAGTGCTTTGGGGCTGGGGACTTTCCAAGAAGTAAATAGAGAAGGGACAGTATAAAGAAAGAATCCTGAGTTGATTTGCTGGGTCTAGGGCACCCCAGCTGAGGGGGCAATTTTTTTTTTCAGTTGTGTTCCTGGGACTAGGAGCCAGCCAAATCCTCAACCAAAAAAGGCCAGTGATCAGGAAGGTTACCTGACAGGGCTCAGTTATCAAGGGGTAGGGGAACCCACTCTCTAGTCAGGCTGCATCTCCCCACCCAACATTCAGGAGGGGCTAGGGGAAGGGGACCGTCAGATGGGAAGGTGATTTAGGATCAAGGGAGTAGGGTAGCACCTTGTTTTCTTCCAGGAACTTGAGCTTGATGGCCACATCTCCCCGCAGCTTCTCATATTTGTCTCGATGGGTCTGGAAAGTGGCCTGGGCACTCTCAAGTCGACCACGTGTCCCTGCATCCCGGGGGCCTAGGCTCAGCTCCTCTAAGTCTGTCCGGTAGGCATCATATTCCAGCCTGGGGAGGGGGTGACAGAGGCTGGTCTCCACCTCTTCATCCATATACATAACTCCTTTCCTTCCTGAATTTGTGTGCCCCTAAATGTTCAAATCATCACCCGTGCCAGCCAACTTCCCACACCTCGAGCCCTGTCAGTGCCCACACCTGGCAGCCTCATACTGTTTGACAGTCATGAGTGTGTCTTCCATGGTCTTGGTGACCAGTGTGTTGATGCTAGAGACAAAGAAGTTCACAGCCCCCAGCAGCGTCTCCCCATTCTTGCACAGTAGCTTTTGCGTCTCTGCATTATAGCCAAATTCCTCCTAAGGGCAGAAGGGAGGCACAGGCCTTGAGAAACAGTCCTTACCTGATTGCGGCTCCAGAGCCCTTCATTTCCCTCATGACCCAAAGAAGAAACAGCCATCAAAACTAAAACAACCAGACTGCCTCTAACAAGGCTCTCTTAGCCACAGTTAGTAGGGTTGCCTTAGGGATGCTTGGGATAGGAGTGTACGGGTAGAGCTCTCAGGTTAACTTATAAGACAGGAACAGGAAAAGCTAGGGCAGCAGGCAGAGAAGGAGCTCTGATTAGGCCAAGCATCAAAGGCATTCTTGGTGATGTGGAGAAGGGTTACTCGTGAGGCACCAGGGCGCCCTCTCCCACAACCCCTCCAACTTTTGGACCTCTGTACAAACCCTTAGGCTGCCTCCATAGGTGAGTGATGCTGGGGGCAGGACTGGGTACACCCCGGAGGGGTTCTCCCTGGGGGCTGCAGGAGGGAGGGAGGGAGGGAGGCTGAGGAATGCGTGTCTGGAAGGGCCAGGGCCCAGTACCCCCACCCTTTTTGTTTTGGCTGAGGCACCTGAAGCTCTGGGGACTTCTGGCTGAGGTCAGCAAAGGCATCACCTAGTGCATGCTGGGTCTGCAACAGGCTGTAGAGGTGGGCTGTCAGTGCCCGGCCCAGCTGCAGGACACTTTCATACTTGCGCTTCGTCTCACGCAGCAACTCAATCTGCAGCTCTAGCTCCAGATCCACAGTCCGGGAGCCTCGGCCAAATCTCTCTGATAACAGCTGCTTTGTGCACTGATTGGGAAGTGGGTGGGAGGTCAGAAATCTAAACTCCACCCCAACCCCAACAAGTAACTACTCCAGCACCCCCATTCTCATAGTCATAGCAAAAGACTATGTATGTATTAAGATCTGAGGCAAAGGAAAAAGTACCCATGGAGAGCTTCTGGGAAGAGGCACTTGAATCTTACCTTGTATGTGTTGATGCCCCATTTCTTGACGATATCAAACTTCTCTCCGGCAATGCCCCTGGCCACCTCATCACCAGGGCCAGAAGGTGAGGTGCTGTGAGATGGATGGCGGCCAGACCCTAAAGGACCAAGTTCTCTGACACCAGTTTCTCTCACATACAACCAGATACTTCTGTGACCTCACTCACTTCCCTCAGCACATGAAATGGCCTCTCTAAAGGAGGAAAATCTAGACTTCTGAACTCTTCTGCTCATTAGGGGCAAACAGGACTTATGTCCCGACAACCAAATCAACTCAATGTATGTATTTTGCATCCTTGGGATAAGGTAGGAGGTCGTTGGTAAACAGAAGACGAGGAGACAGAAGCAAACAGAATGAGTGGAACTGGCTGGGTCAAAGCTAGTGGACACTAAAAACAGGGAGGTTAATTTGTGTGTCCAAGCAGAGTTCTATTCAGTATAAGTGTCTAAAACAAAACTCTAAGAAGCTTGCAAAATGGCCTTAGAGTGCTTGGGACTTAAAGATCTTAACTTGGCTCAGGTGCTGGCAGCAGAGAAGAACAAATGACAGTCTGGAGATTACAGGGCAAGTGGGAAGCAGATGCTCAGCCTTGAGAGCCGGTCTGGGATTGGGCATCTATGGATTTCACACTAGTCGTTCTCAAGCTTTCTTAGGTGTCCTACGTGCCTCCAAACTGTCCGAGTGTCCCTCCCACTCAGGCTTCGGTCTCTTATCATTCATACCTGTGGGGATGAGTCCATCGCCAGAGCCCCCATAGCCACCAGACACAATGCTAGTTTCATTGAGGTTGGGTCCTGACACCATCACCTGCTGGAGGTCCTATAGGTCAGAGAAGATGGGAGTGGCTGAAACGTTTAGGGGATGGAGACAGAACACAGTAAAGTCTGTACAGAATCAAAATGAAGATTAAATAAAGTATAAAAGGGGTTAGCTAAATAAAGGCTATTGGGATGGGGAAAGAGAAACATTTAACGGTCAGGATTGCCAAATCAAACAGTTAGAAGAATCAAACAGAAGCACCTGCTCCAGCCCATCATCTTCAGGAAGCTGTCCAGCTTCACCATTTCCATGGATGGGGATCTCCATTGTGGCTGCCTTCCCTAGGATCCCGTCCGTCATGGCTAGGGAAGGGACGGGAGTCAAGGTCTCCACCCCAGCACGCTGTAAAATCCAACACAGACAATTCTGGAAACTGGCCAACATCCTAGAACAAGGAGGCCTTCCTTGTGTTCTGGGAGGTTGTCCTAGGGCTTTATTGTCCCTGGGGATCCGCCACCACTTCTTTCCTTGAGTGTATTTCTTCTTTTCTGAGTACATTATTTCTACAGTTGCATGCATACCAAAGCCTTGGTCTACTCACAATGCTTAACCTCACTTTTAGTAACCATTCAGGCATTCAGTCATTCAACAAACATTTAGTGAGTCCCTACTATGTGTGAGATACTGAGATGATGGGATTACAGCAGTGAAGACCATAGGGAATGCCAGTGCTCTTAACTCTGCATAGGCATGTTTACCAGGAGGCAAAACCCTTTCCTAGGCTCAGTGCTCACTTGCTACTGAAGCATGCTCTGTGATCCCTGGTCTTTCACATCCTCTGTGTTCCTTCCCCTTTTCCTTCAGATGGTTTCTCCTTCCTCCATCTCATGCACCTGGCTCCTTCCAGCCCTCCCCACCAGGCCTTAGTTGAAGCAGCTGGAGTGTTCCTGCTGTCAGGCAAAAGCCTCTATTTCCTAAGACACAGGCAGTCCTTTTTAAAGTCAGTTTATGCCTCCCAGATGGAGAGGTCCCCGCCAACCCCCCCCCCAACACACCTGGGCATCAGGTGTGTCCTCATCCTTGCCAAGGGCTCAGGGCATCTTGCCCTCAGCACAGGTTCGTGCGTTCAACTTCCCTTCACACAAGTAAGTCCTTCTCACCTGGGCCGGGCCACTCTTCCCCTCAGGGCGCGAGGCCCGGACCGCGCGGGGACCTCGGGTTCCAGTTCCCGTTGCGATCTTAGCAGCAGGTCAGGGATTAGGCGGAAGTGACGTGCTCTCTGGGCAGAAGAAGCCGGCCACGTCGCAGAGGAAAAGGGCGGAGGTGACGTCAGCAGTCATGGGCAGGGCAATCTTGGAGCCACGCCTTTAGGTTCTTGGTGACTATCGAGAATTTATTTCCGGGGCGACCACGCGCCCCCAGGGCGGAAGTAGCGTGAGCCACTGGTGATGGAGCAGCAGCAGCAGCAACTAAGAAACGTGAGTAAGAGCTGAGTTGTTCTGGGGTTTAGACGTGCGCTTTGCTTCCTGGGGTACACGCGAGGACCCCCCAGAGTGGGAAGCAGCTTGTGCACCCCGGGAAGCCTCGGCCGTGGTGAAGTCTTGATCCGCTTTTCTCTCAGTTGCGAGACTTCCTGTTGGTCTACAATCGGATGACAGAACTGTGCTTCCAGCGCTGTGTGCCCAGCCTGCACCACCGAGCTCTGGACGCTGAGGAGGTGGGGACCCTGGGGCCCCAGCGTTGACAGTAACGTGTCGTGTCACACTCCCTTCCGCCCCGTTTGCACCTCACTCTTCCATGACCCCTAGGCTGGGACCCGGAGGGAAGGAGGAGGGCTCGACAGGATCCTTTTGGTCTCTGCTTACATCGGTCTTCCTTCCAGGAGGCCTGTCTGCACAGCTGTGCTGGGAAGCTCATCCACTCTAACCACCGCCTCATGGCCGCTTACGTGCACCTCATGCCTGCCCTTGTCCAGCGCCGAATCGCGGACTACGAGGCTGCCTCGGCAGTGCCAGGAGTTTCTACAGAACAGCCCAGAGACTCGCCATCAGGCAGCTAGCCATCCCCTGCCCCAGGAGAGAAGGTGCTTGGATGGGCTGCTCCTCTATGAACCTTGGGCTTGTCGAAGTTTGTACAGAGAGATTGAGCCTCAAAGCTGGACACGATTGCTCCTTTTCTTGGAGCCAATAAACCGGGTTTTTACTCTGGTTGATTTTCTGGGCGGGAACTTTTGTCCATTTATTGATACCGTCCTTTATTTTGTTATTTAGTTTGTATTTACTGCCCTCAGAGCCCTGGCAGTGGAGAAATAGCATGTAAAAGGACAAACTCAGTATTCGCAAATCCCTATCGAAAGCATGGGTAGTTTTAAGGTTAGTAATAGCAGTGGGAAATTAATTCCAAAAGGAGAGCTCTCAGAGGCTGCCCTGGAGTCTAACTCAAGGACTGTTTATTGACTCATAACTAGTTTTTTCCAGAGCTGTCATTTAGAAAGAATTGTGCCAGATCTAGGGGAAGAAGGAAATGCCAAACAACAAAAGGGAGGTAAACAGTCTCACAATAGGCTTTAGCCACCAATTCTTAGGGGATCAGTGAAAACAGAACAAAGGCAAGCCTGTAAGAATTCAGGGTTGTTGTCTAGAATTTCAATCATTTCCCCAATTTACCATCTTAATATTTCCTGTGTTTGTGAAATCTGCAGTAAAGACTAAACAAAGAAGGGCATTCTTCTTGTCTTCAGGGCAAGTCAGGAGGAGTTCATTAGTCATCCAAAGGGGAAGTTAGATGGTGGTGGTTAAATATAATCAGTGGGACCCTCATGCTTCCGTAGTGTTTCACTGCTTGTTGGGAATCTCCAAATTCCAGCTCTCTGCCTCCCACCTTCTTACATTGTTCTTCCTGTATGTAACTGTTGCTAGCTTCTCTGATCTTGTTTTATTACTGCCCCCTCCCCTCGAGGGGTTCACATCTGTATTCAGGAGGATACCCCCTTTTCTGGTCCTCCCTTTTTTCATGATGTCATCCCCAGTATGGGAATGGGGAAGGAAGGAGGATGTGGTGTATACCACCGTGTGGGCTTCAAGGATAATGACAGGATGCAGGGCAAGCAACAGCATGGGGTCTGCATTTGTTATGTTTTATTGGGGGTTAAACCTAAGGCCTCATGCATGCCAGGTAGAAACTCGGACAATTTAAACTACTCATTGCCTCTCCACTGCTTTTCCTTAATCCCTTCCCATCCCTTCAACAGGTGCCAGCTTTCATTTAAATTTTAAATTCCCAGCCAAAATCAACCATTCACAAAGCAGATTTTCCCTCTCACCTACAGGTCAGAAATATGCATTTTGGTTTTTTTTTTTTATTTTTGAGGTGGGGGTCTCAAAACTGACCTGGAAATTATGATAACTCTGAATTCCTGGTCCTCCTGCTTCTACCTCCCAAGTGCAGGCCAGCAAAAAAAAAAAAAAAAAAAATGAATTTCTTAGTCAACTTCCTGTTAAAATGCACCTCTTGCTCCAATCCTTATTATGCTTGCCTATAAGCCCAGCACATAACAGATTAAGAATTATGAGTTTGAAGGCAGTCTGTGCTGTATGTCAAGACCCTACCAATGGAGTGCAGCCGGGACAGTAAAACCCACATTCTTTTTACTACAGCAGGCTGCTTCTCAAAAGCATGTATGTTGAATTTGTTATATAAATATATCTTACTTACTAATTTTATTGCAAACCTAGGAGGTGTTACTTCCATTTAACAGGTAAAGAAGAACCCAGACTGTATGAGTGTTCTGTTTTATACACAATTGAAAATAGTTTCTAGCATGTCACTGCTTTCTTCTTTTTTCATTTTAGGTGATTTTGCCATGGAGTCCATTGACCTTAAGCTTGTGATCCTCCTGTCTCAGCCTCTCGGAATTACAGACATGGGCTACAACTCGTTGCTAGGTAATTCTTTAGGAAGATAAAGATTGCTGACAAAAAGCTTGCGAATAGAGTGACCTCATGTCTGCCTGATAAAATTCATTCCTTGACAGGTATAAATGTAAGTAAAACAGCTTGTGATCATCTTAATTCCAAAAGACAGGAAGGCACAGATCCAGGATATTGTTTTGCTACTAAGAGAGTTCTTCTACATCAGCATCTGTATGTATTCTTTCAATAAACATGAACTGTGAATTGTCTGTTTCCTTTCTTCCCATGACATATGGTTAGTAATTGCTGGAAAAAAAAAAAAAAAAAAAAAAAGAGTAGGAAACAGATCTGCCTGAAGCCCACTCTCTTTGAACTACCTGAACTTTTTTTTTTTTTTTTAAAGATGGTCTCACTATGCAGTCTTACACCTTGAATTCAACTCCTTCTGGTCTTTAATTGCCAAGTGCTGGGATTACACATGTGCTCCCCACACTCAACCTACAGAGCTCTTTACAATAAAGTATCATCTTTGCTTAGTCTGCCTACAGTGTAAAAACAAATGTGTCCCCATCTGACCTGTCAGTCCTTTTCTACCTTTAGCGTCCTCTCCAGTTTCTTTCCTTCAACACTTAGGAGAAAACCCATTCCATCTGTCCCACTTTCTATAGTTGCTGGTCCTTTTCAGGTCTTGTCATGAAGTGATAGCCGTTGGCATACAGTGAGAGCAGGGACAGCATAAAATAGTAGTTTGAGGTTTTTGTTTGTTTTGTTTTGTATTGGGGGGGAAGGGTTGGCAGGAAATTGTGGAAGTAAAATTCAAGGGTTTCTACATGCTAAGAAAGGGTTCTGTCATTGACCTGCATCCCCAGTCCCAGAGTTACTTTTGACTTAGCCTTACCATATCACAGACACTGAGGCAGAGGTGGCGGTCCTGTCGCTGTGAATTTAGAACTTCACTGCCTGTTCCTTGGCCCAATCTCTTTGCTTTGAGCTGTTTATCATGCAGCCCCCTCACTGTTTTATTATTCTCACCAACTCTTTTCTTTCTACTAAAGCTTATGTCCTTCCTGTCCACTGGTTAATGCTTTGATGTTCACACAAACAGTCCATTCAGTAGGGAGGATCACTTAATTTCTTGACAAATATCTAATGGCTTCTATTCTGTCTTAGCTCTGTTGTGTCTTGGATATTGTCATCATTCTAAACCATTCAATCTTGATAATATTATTACTAAATCAAATGACAAAACACTGTTTCTTGAATTCTATTCACTGACCATATTTCTTCTGCTTGGTTTAGTAAGTCACTGTCCCTACTACCAATTTATTTTGCTGTAGCTTTCATATTTCCTTCCTCACTAGCACTTGCCTTTAAATTTCTACCCAGTTTAAACCCCAATGGTTTTCTTGCTATAAACTGAATTTTTTTCTGTGTGCCCTGCCCCCTTTTGTCTGCATTTGAACAACTAAACGCTTATCAAGGAGATCGCAATAGAGCATATTTATGCCACTTTGAATTCATGGTTATGTTCAAATGGAATCTCAACTCTCACAATCTCAGTGTGTGTGATAGTTTTTTGTGCAGGGTATCACTCTGTAGCCCTTGCTGCCCTGGAACTTGAGAGATCCTTCTGCCTCTGCCTCTCAAGAACTGGGATTAGAGGCACACACCACCACACTCAGGGATTTTCTGTTCTTTACCGCTCCGCTATGTAACTATTTTAAGTCAGTATCTGTAACAAAGCTATCTGTAGGTAATCTCTAGTATCCTACTGCTGACTAACCCCTCTGCATCATTCTCTTTCCCTTCTAAATAGGGAGAAATCCTCTCATCTAATGCCAGTGCCCATTCTTGGGCTTTGAGTCTTAATCATTTCCTTCTTAAAGGCTACCAACTTCCTTTTGTTTATTCTTGTCAGTTTCTAAATATGTTAAGGACGCCACTGTTCAAACAACCCTTATACCTTACCCCTTCCATTGGGTTACCATCCTGTATTTACCACTTTACAGCTATAGCTCAGATACAATGTGTCCACCTTGCAAATCATTCTCTATTCCCATTTCTCAGACTAGCACGCCGAGTTCTGGAGCCCTTACTCTTGAAAGAATACTTTACTCAGATCACCTATGTGATAATCCTGTATCTCTAAATCCATTGATAATTTCCTGGCCCATTACATACTTTATCTCTCAATGGCATTTGATGATATTTTATAATTAGGTTTTTGTTGGCATTCCATCAGTGCCTTGATTCCACTCTTAGTTTTTACTACTACCTGTTTAACATCGTGTTTTAACCTTCATAGTGGGCTGACCCTCTTCATAGTCTTCTCTGGGTCATGCTCTTTTTCTCTCAAAATTTTCTAGGATGGTTTCATGCCCCACTTTGGGTTTTAGGTACTGATGACTCCCAGATCTTCAACCTATTTAATATCTGTGCTTGTGTATCTTAAGAACAATCCGATCTCTTTTTTTTTTTTTTTTTTTTTTCTTATAAACTTTCCTTTTATGCCTGGTATTCATCTAGTTGCAGATCTAAGTACATCTTCTTTCTGATCTCACTCAATTGCTAAATCTCACCTTAAATTTCTAACTGTGCCTTGATTCTGTCTGTCTCTTCCGGTCTTCACTGTGGTCTTCCAGTGTTACAATGTTGCTTCTCCCTATGCCTACTTTTGCACCCCTTGTAACCTACTTAGGCATCAACCAGGAAACAAACGTGCTTAAAACCATTCTTATAGTTAAAAAAAACTATTTGATGCTGGGAATTGAAACCAGGGCTTTGTGTATGCTATACAAGTGCTTCACCCAAAACCTACAGTTGTGGTTATGATTTGCAGGACCTTGTATAATCATGTCCTACCTCTAGCCTTATCTATAAAGTCCTATCAACCCTATTTGTTGAGTTGACTTGGATCACACTTCACTTTCTCTGTACTCCAGCCACGGTGGCCTTCAGTTCCATGGTCTTGTCATACACTGTTTGTTCTAAGGGCCTTTTACTTGTTACTTCCTGGTTCATGATGCAGGAGAAAAATCATTACCTACTAAACTTCCTAATCCAATTGCCTTAAAGAAATCTTCTCAGATTTCAGCTGCATAGATTGTGTGACACTTTTTAGTGGCTTGTTCTCATGAAGACAGAAGCCATGTCTTATAACTTAACATTGTATTCTCATCAAAGTAACTAGTACATAGCTTTTGGCTTCCTTCTTAGTCAGGTAATATTAACAGAAAAACCAAGAGAAATTTGTTTTATTGAATGATAAATAAATTTACAATTGTAGCCTTTTGCCAATAATTTAGAGTTTGAACTTTTTGTTGTTTATTTTGGGGGTTGTTATTAAGACAAGCTGTCACCATATTGCCTAGGCTGGTCTTAGACTCCAGAGATGTAAACTCATTCAAGACAGAAAATTTACCACAGACCAAAGTAAGGATATCACCATAGTCCAACTTGTTGAAATAATGATTTATTGAGATTATTTCCTGAGTGTGCATAAAGGGTTACAGGACCAGAAATGACTTCAGGACAGTACATCACCAGAAGCCCAGCCCAGCCTGGCTGACAGTTCACAAAAGCAAGAACCTGGGACAAACTGCATACTTTGCAGATAGCTCAGCAGATCCAGTGTTTGTGAGTCTTTCAGCAGTCCTTTCTGTGTATGTATACTTTGGGGGTGGGGGTGATAGTACATCTGGTCAGATTCAGGAACTTTTAAAGCTTTTGAGTTGTTTACTTCCTGAGTCTGAAGGAGCTTCCCTGCAGGATGAACTACTTCACCTCTCTTTTTTAATCTCAAGAAGCTCCCCTCCAAGATGTAGTATTTGGCCTGGGAAGAAATTGCTATACAATACTATGCTACCCTCTGGAATGCTAGGTAGGAATACAGGAGCAAGCTGCCATGTCCAGCTGGAGATGTTTTTTCATCCTCAAACCTACTGGATCATGTCTTCTAACACCGTATGATCAGTCATCGCCTGAAGGCAAATCTACAGTTAACTCTTTCTACTTCTGTGTGAATATTTCTTAAACACTTCAACTCCGTTTATCAGCAGCTTAACTTTCATTAGTTCATGATCCTGATGACTGAGGCTATCTCCTAACACAGCCTTTTGTTGTGAGATCAGATCCCTCTTGACAAGTTGGAAACCAGCTCAGTTAATGCTAACAAAAGTCAGTAACAGCAGCCTACCATGTTTTTATCATCTAAATAAAAAAAAAATGAAAATAATTTTAAAAAGAAAAACAACTCTAGTCTAAACTTGGTATGCTGGCTTCACAGTCATCTGAGACCTAGACTGCTTTACAGTTTTTGGATGGTTGTGTCTGGGATAGTCCCCTTATTCTTGTGACTTAAGGTTGAGCTTTCTTTGTCACATAAATGTTGCACAAATCCTAATTGATCTTATAATAAAAAACTTGGAGCCAGATATTGGGGAAAAGCTGAACGATCCGAGAGACAGAGGAACAAGCCACAGCCACTTCTCACCTAGCCAACTCTTCAGCCAAAATCCTGTCTCCACAAATCCTCAGATTGCATACCTCTGAGTTCTCGGCCAGAAGAGAAGGGACAAATTATGTCTCCTCCAGCCTTAAATACCTTTCTCTGTCCAGCCATATCACTTCCTTATTCAAGCTTCCTAGTGTTGGGATTAAAGTGGGATTGAAGGTGTGTGTGTGTGTGTGTGTGTGTGTGTGTGTGTGTGTGTGTGTGTGTTTCTCAAATACTGGGAGCAGAGGCATGGGATCCCAAATGCTGGGATTAAAGGTGTATGCCACCATTACCTGTCTCTGTTTCTAATCTTATGTAGTCTAGTGTGGCCTTGAACTCAGAGATCCTGATGATCTCTGCCTCCCAAGTACTAGGATTAATGACATGTGCAACATAAAAGAATGCAACACATCTTTGCATTATTAAATATTCCACAGCATAAACAAATGAAACATCTTTAACTAATATTCCACAATATATACCCTTATTCTCTTACTGAACCCTATCATGTCTCATTCATGTCAATTATATCAAGTATGTATTTTTCTGAAACACACATCATTTAATCTGAAAACTGTTCTAAGAATTATACATTATTTTCTTCATTTTTTTTTAAAAAAAGAAAAAGAAGCCAAGTGGTTAAAATCAGTGTTTCAGTTTAGGCAGTCTGGACCCAGAACCAGTCTTACCAACTAACATTGTTATATATTGATGTATTTCCCATAAATATTGTATAATCATCTCCTGGTACCTAGCACTAAGGAATGGGGAAAAACTAAGGGGCAATAAAAACAATAGAATCTACACAATTTTGGTGCTTATATTTGTAGTCAGGACAAACAGATAATAAGTAAATAAGTGTATGAGATAGCAGAATATGGGGAAAAATAATTTGGGGTAAGGATAAGGATGTGGGTGGGACAGTGCTGACTTTCTACCGGGAAATTAAAAAACTCATTATAAAAGGATATTTGAGCAGAAATAAAGGCTTGAGAACATGGGAAAAGTATTCACTCTTCTATACTCAACACTGCAGAGATGAGCCAGCAATGTCATACCTAGTCCTTTCCAAACAGCTCCAGCAAGGGACCAAGCGTTCAGATATAAGAGCCTGTGGGGGCCATTCTCATTCAGACCACTACAAACACTGAAAACAAAGATGAGATGTGGAAGCTCTGCTTTTACCCAGGTCTGGTCAAGTGAATGAGTGACACATGTACCTGCCAGGTTGGGCCCTCATTAAGAAGAGGCATGCTTTTTTTTCTTGATCTCAAAAGTTGGAATGGGCCTCCGCAGATGCAGTGGTGAGCTCTCTTGAACCCTGAAGGCAAAGACTGTTTCCATAGCCTTTGGGAGGACAGAACACTGGTCATAGCCCTAGGACCACTTATACTTGGATATAATGTGAGAACAAACACCAAACTTCTAATTGGACATGGTACATAAGTATAATCCTTTCTCGGGGGCTGGAGAGATGGCTCAGCGGTTAGGAGCACCGTCTGCTCTTCCAGAGGACCCGGGTTCGATTCCCAGCGCCCACATGGCAGCTAACAACTGTCTGTGGTTCCAGTTCCAGGCAAACACCAAGGCAAATAAATAAATAAATAAATAAACAAAAAAGTTTAAAAAAAAAAAAAGTATAATCCTTTCTCTTAGAAGGCTGAGAGAGAGAAATCATGAGTTCAAGGCCAGCCTCCCTTTCAAGACTGAATGAATATAGGGCTTTGACCATGTAGGGCAAGTGTTCAACCACCGAGCTACACCTCCTGCCCATGGATATCTGGTAAGTATCACAGACTTAAAACTTGAAATATCTGAAACCTGACTGGCCCTCCTCCCACCCTCCCCAAAGCCTGCTCTTTTTACCGGCTTCCCCATCACAGTACTGGCGTATCAATTTCCATTGGTTAGGGCAAAATCTTGGTACCTGCAGGTGTTAGTGCAGCTCAGATGGAAAGAGATCCTGGCAGTCAGGAGCCCAGGAATACTGAGTGTTACAGCTCGAATGGAAAATTATTCAGGTGGGCTGGGGAGATAGCTCAGCAGTTAAGAGCACTCACTGACTGTTCTTCCGGAGGACCTGAGTTCAATTCCCAGCATCCACATGGCAGCTAACAACTGTCTGTAATTCCAAGATCTAACACCCTTATACAGTTATACATGCAGGCAAAACACCAATTCACATACAAGTAAATATTAAAAAAAATTTTTTTAAAAGAGAAAAGTATTCAGGCATTTGGGAGCCAATGAACCTCACAGGCCATAGTAAACATACATAGCGGCTTACAGCCCTGTTTAGGGAAAGGTTTTCCCAGTGTAACTTCTCTGCTCTGACAGGGGAGGGCCTCCGCAGGGAAATTGTTACAGTTTCCCAGATCCTTACTCAGCTGAGGGAAGGCTTCCTCGGGGAAAGTTACAGGTTTGCTTCCTGCCCCTGTCTCTGTTCAGGGAGTTTAACCACTCTGCTCCACTAGGGGAAGGTTCCCTGGGCAGCGAGAGTTTACAGCTCTGCTACCCTCGACTGTTTCTGTCTCAACTTCATGGGCTACTGCGGCGGGTGTGTGTGTGTGTGTGTGTGTGTGTGTGTGTGTGTGTGTGTGTGTGTGTGTGTGTGTGTGTGTGTGTGTGCTTGTTACCCAAACCTCATTCGAGAGATTTATTGGGAGGGAAGAATCCAGGAGAGTGGCTACATCAGCCAGGATGCAGGGTTCCTATGGGGCTTTTAGGGGAGGAGTTTTCCAGGGTGAGAGTTGGTCAGATTTTCAATCCTTGAGTTCTGATTTGCTGGATTTTTGTGCTCAGGGATTGGTTGATTTTCTGTTCAGGAATTGGTTCATTTCGGATGCCGGATTTGGTTTTAGGGTCAAAATATGTTTCTTTCACTGGCTCTTTTGGGCTTTTTGGCTCTAGTTTCAGATACAGGGCATATTTCTTTGGTGGGTTTCAGAGTCAGGGCATATTTCTTTGGTTCTGGGATAAAGTGCTTCTTTCACTGGCTCAGATCCAGGCTGTGTTTCTTTCGTTAGCTCTAGTTTCAGGGCTAGGGTGGGTTTCTTTCACTATCTCTAGTTTTAGGGTTAGAGTGGTTCCGCCTCCCTCCATTCTTGTTTCAGGGCCAGGGTGGGTTTCTTTCACTGGCTTTAATTTCAGACCCAGGGTGAGTTTCTTTGGCTGCCCCTTTTACCCATTATCACAGACAGGGGTTTTTGTTTGTTTGATTTTTGGTTTTTTGATTTTGTTTTTTAAATAATTAAACCACTCTCAGATTCTCAGCCCAAACTAGAAGTGTAGCTTGTGGAGAGGGATAAAAGATTTTTGTCTCATGGGAGCGTCTTTGTGGAAGGTGAGGTGGGACATCCGGATATGCTGTCCAGGGAGGGGAGGGGAAATCAGTGAGCACATAAGCGGGTACATAAATTACACCTGGTTCTAGACATGCTAGATGCTGTCAGTGCCCCAAATCAATTTTGTCATTCATTGTCTCGCCCAGATTCTCTTTGGGTCAGGTTATAGGCAGCCTGCTGGTGTGACCTGAGCTCTGGCCCACTCCCAGGCCCTGCTCACATTGCATGCTGGCCCCTCCTGCTGTCTTGGGGCTGAGGCTTGAGCCTCCAGAATTCTGTAACCGTTCTAACTGTTGGGAGCAGATGGTGCGGCTGAGTCCTTAGCCCGAGATCTGGATCTGCTGCCCTGATCGCTCTGGTTTCTCTCTCCCTGCTCCTCCGGAGGCCTCTCCCACTGGCAAGCCCCTTCTTTCTCTAGGTGTATTCACCTCCAGTCCCACTCAGCAGTCGGCTTTCCGCTCAGGATTTTCTCAGTCTGTGGCTAAGACTGCGGGTGACTGGAGTTTTGCTGCCCCTGAGTGACGACCCCTTTGTGTTTCCTTTTCAAGGCGATTGTCAGCCTCCTCTCTGACTGTGAATGTAGTTTTCCAAAGATTCTGCTAGCGTGTGTCGGTCTCCGTGTTAAGTAACCGGGACTGAGGCTAAGTTCATCCAGACAGCCAGCGCTCTGCAATGAAACCGCATCCTCAGACCTGTCCCCCTTCCCTTCCCGTGCCTTCTACATCCGGCAGGCCAGGTGAGACAGGGTACTGGAGGGTGGGAAGGAGCTTTTGGCAGGGAGGACTCCCTCCTCGGACCTGCGCGTGTGCTTGACAGTGGAGGGGCTCAGGAAAGGCCCTCTGCTGGTCTGCCTGGGCCCTGCAGCTCTATCTGTCTCGCTGTCCTAGCCCAGAGCCTGAACCTACCTTCCACCCTCATCCCGCCCCAACCCGGCTGGGTCATACAGGTGAGACCCAGCAGCCAAAAACCTGGAACTGGCATTTGAACCCTGAGCTGTGGGCAAGATCAGTCCGACAGCAGTTGAATACCTGCCTTCGCTTCATTCTGGAAGAGAGAAATGTAACTTCGTCTCGCGATAAGCCATCATTTGATACCCTTCAGTCTGGGCTCTCTGACTGTAGCTGCAGCAACCAAGGACATTCCTGGGACTGTCTGAGAAAACTGGAGCTCCTTAAGGCAGTGGTTGAATCTGAGCAGAGGACATGGCTGGAGCTGCTGCTGTCTGAGCTGCGGTCTCTGTTTTCAGCTGTGCTGGAGGACGGCAGCTGTGAAGCTTGGCGCTATCTGCATGCAGTACTGGGCCTGTTGCCTCCATATCGTGAGATGTTAGTTGGTCAACTCGATTTGCTTCCCTTTCTGGAACAATTGTACTGCTGGGCACCCAAGGTCCAATCCCAACTCCACCTGGACCTGCTAGATGCCATAAACAAGGCCTTTCCCCCAGACAGCTCTTTATTATATAGTTCCTCTCACGTTGACTGCCATCCCTGGGTAAAGAGGTCTCATCGAGGCTCTCCATGCCCAGCATGCCCTTTTGTGAAGGCCCGGTGGGGTGAGCAACAAAAACAAGAACTGGCCACGTGGCTACGACCATTGACATTACCTGAGCTACAGCGCTGCCTGGGCATTGTTGGTGCTGAGGTGGCCCTAGAAGAGAACCAGTGGCTCGATAGCCTTAGTCTCCTGCCCTTGGCACTGGCGACAGACATCCCTGTACAGTATGAAAGCAGCATTACTGACCACAAAGAAGGGGAGCCTGCTGGGAGAAGGTGAGCAGCCTGGTCTGGAAGTCTGAAGAGAGGAGAAAACAGGAGTTAGTTTTAGGTACCAGCAGGGCCACTGGCTCTTTGAGTCTCCTTTTCATGGCTTTTAGGATTAGCCCAAGGCTGCACCTTTCTTCCTTTTCACATGCAAAATAAAGCTAGGGTCTCAATGCTAATCCGTGGGGGAAATATTGAAGTCAAGGATCAGCCTATAAGAAGCCAAAACTTAACTTGCAGTTTCCGGTCTTCTGTGGTTCCAGAAGCTTCCTTGGGATTCATTTTCTGTGTTATTTATAATCACTGAACAACATTTTGGGGCTAATCTTGTTGTGGTCCTGGGGGCTAGATATGAGTAGGGTCATTGGTTCCTCCTAGGGAGTGTTTGTCTGAATAGCTTCTCCCAAAAGTCTGTGAGAAGTGTTTCAGGTCTAAGGCAGAGCACCAATTCTGTGTCGTCTTTCTGCTCTGACGGGATGGGCTGGCCCCTTGAGTAATGATCCGTTTCTTCCAATTCCCCAGTCTGGCTTCCGGAGTTCTAGGACTTCAGAATGCCTGGAGGACCCTTTCTGAGAGTGACTTTAGTAGTCTAGGACCGTCTCCCTAGCTCTCATTTTCTCCATATCTTGTAACTTGTCTATGATACATTCATTGTCTAGAAAACAAAAGCTAGTTTTGCCTTCAATCAAGCATGACTTCCTCAGATTTTGCTTTTAAAATTTATGGCTGGATCAATTTCTAATTTTTCCTGAAGTCACAGATCTCTAGTGGTGGACAAGTGGGCAGGTTCCTGGAGCTGTAAGGAAGGTAGCAAATGTCAGCAATTTATATCTTCAATCATCTTGACAGAGCTTTTCTTTCTCAGAGTAGCCCAAGTCTAACTTTTCTCTCTCAGGAGACTGTAACAGAAATGGTCATGTGCTGCTGATATATCAAGAAGGAATCAGGTTCTCATATCTCTCTGAACCTGGCAGTCAATCTCTGAGGTATAGTTTACTGTTCTCCAGGGGTGTCCTCCTAGGCGATGATTTAATTACTATTATTAGAAACTTGGATGTATCTAGATGCTGGGGATGGAAGAAATAAATCAGTTTTTTTTTCAGGTTTTTTTGTTTTTGTTTTTGTTTTGTTTTTTTTTTTTTTTTTTTTTTTTTTTTTTTTTTTTTTTTTTTTTTTTTTTTTTTTTGGAGTCTTACAGTTTTGTGTGGGAGATGTTAGGACAAGTAAGATTTAATTAGCAAATTGTAGTAAGCAGTATAAAACAAAAGGCTGCTGGCTATTATTGTCTATGCACTCTCCTGCTGGGATGGGTTTGGGAAAGACGAAAAGAAAGAAAGAGCCGGAGTTGAGGATTTGGGTAGAGATTAGATTAGTAAAGTGGACTAGGAGGTGAAAATGTGTCAGTGAGGCAACAGTTAGTGGTAAGAAACACTTGTTGGGTTTTGTGAAGAGGAAGCCAGATGGTAGTGCAGTGGGGAATGAATGAAAGACAAATGGAAATGACATGTTACTATTCATCAAGATTAGATTGAAAGAGAGAAAGACACTAGGACCAGAGTTTGCAGTGATTCTGGCATCTGGGTGGGACTCTCGTTAAAGGGATGCTTCAGCCCTTAAGACACAGTCCCTGAGAAGTAGGTACTCCCTCCATTGGAATTTGTAGACTAAAGGAATCAACAGGTTATGATAAGAAGCAGAAATAGAGAAAAGTAAGGGATCTATCAAACACACGAGAAAGTAACCTTGCAGAAAATAAAGGGTACACTGTCCTTCAAACTGGGGGGACAGTATAAGAGAAGGCGAATGGACCCATGGGAGTGAGTTCAGAGCCGAGAAGCTCTGATTATGCAGGCAAAGAAGGAAGGAAGGATGTGATGAGACTGAGGCTAGGCAGAGTTGAGCTTACAGTTAGGTACAACAGATTGAGGGGATGGGACCAGTAGTTCTTTGTATACAACATTAAAATGGAATGAGCCCAGAATACTGACTGGGCACTAGGGATCTGCTCAGGAGCCAATATTTCTGGTCTTGTGATTATGTAACCTCACTACTAAGGAGATGATGTTTTTATGTTTTTGTCCTGCTAAGGATCAATCCTGTGTCCTAATGCATGCTAGGCAACTATTGTACCACTGAGTCAAATTTTCAGTTCTACTTGTACATTTTATTTTGAGACAGTATTTTCCTAAGTAACCTATGCTGGCTTTGAACTCAAGGCAGGCCTTGAACTTGATATCCTCTTTTGATCACAGATATAGCACTTAAGATGATTTGGTCCAATATCAAATCTTATTGCTGATAAGAATCCCAGGACACAGAATTTACAGGGTCATGATCTGGGAAAATAGTGCTTTCCTAGTATTGTATACAATATTACATAACTCTGAGTGCAGTAATCACCACCAGTCTAGTAGAGTCATTTATTAGGAAAAAAAAGTGTTTTTCAAGCCTTGGCAATAATTGGCTGACCATTAGTCATGATGAACTGCATTTGTTCAGTATGTGATATCTTTGAGTATAGAATAGACAGACTCGGACAGTGTCCCCTCAGGCACTTGATCTAGCACCTCCTTCCCATGGCCAGTGGTGGCAAAGCCCACCTCTAGACACTGACCTTTTTGCTCTGCCTTTTCTCCCGGACTTACTTTGTCATGCAGGTCTCAGCCTGCTTCTGAAACTCCTGAGGAGTATGCCTTCAAGAAGAAAAGTTCTAAGACGTCCTTCCTGAGAAGTCAGGTCAAATCCCTTCTGAATATGGACTGGTACCAGAAGAAGGTCCACTTCCTCTATCTCAACGTGGCTCCTGATCGGTACTTTAAGGGCCACACCTACCCTTCCTGCTCACGTTTCCTGCTGTCCCTTTCCCCATGCTTGCCCCCTCTCCCGCCTCACAGTTTCCTTCTCTGCACTCTCCAGATCCTCTTTGCCCCCCACTTTCACAACCTCTTGTCTGAATTGGGACTTCCTTACTTTTGCTCTTTATTCTTTTTTGAAATGAGAAAAGCATTTATAGATAGCCTCAGAAACATATCTAATGCTGACCTTATCTAACTGCAGTGCAAGAATCGCATGTTGAAATCCCAGTGTTATTGCGCTGGACAGATGGCTCAGCCGTTAAAGGCTAGGCTCACAACCAAAAATATGAGTTCGGTTCCCAGCGCCCACGGCTGTCTCTCCAGCCACCTTTTATATTTTTGGGTTACTTCAGTGTGTTTGACAAGACAGCTTGATATTTCTATCAAACAAATGACTTTCATATTGCAACAATGTTTGTAAGAACCACTCAAATAAAATTCTCTGAAAAAGACCCCCCCCAAAAAAAAGAAATCCCAATGTTAGGAAAACACTGATCTTCCAAAAGCATCCTGTTTTTAGACTGAACTAAAATCTTCTTTCCTTGGAATTTTACCTCTGTCTTTCTTTTTTTAACCTGTGAAACCTTAGACACAAGCCTCCTGACTTGACACAGTTGCATTCATTCACTTTCTCCTATTAGATGCATTTTCTTCTGTTCTTAAGTGGAACCCAGGAACTCACCTACACTGGGTGAGTGCTCCACACTGAGCTGTGGCCCAGCTTGAAGTTCCTTTTTTCATTCTTCCCTCACTCGCATCCTTCAGAGGGAGGCTATGATAGCCACAGTTTAAACACCCCGGCGCCCCACATGCTTCAACATCTCCGAAGTGTCAATGAATTTTAAAAATGGAAGATGTGTCACAGTGGACGGGTTTTTAATCTTAGCTTCTCATAAAATAATACGGTAACTTACACATGATGCTGTTCTAAATTTTATGAGATGTTCTGTGTCTAAAGGTAAGAACTTGGAACAGGCTAACAGGCTAGATGCCTTTTCTTCTCATCTATCTTTGACTTAAATGTCTTTTTAGTATTTGTTCAGTCCTTCTAGTTTGAACACTCTTTTATTGTTTTTCCCTTTTTTCTACCTTTTTCCTGCCTCCCTCCCTATTTCCTTTTTCTCTCCCCCATCCTTCTCTGGTCTCTTCAGGAAATGTGCACAAATTCTTTAGTTCTCACTAACCAGAGGTCGTTTTTGTTGTCGTTTAATTAAAAACAGGCCTTACAACCTGATAATGGTGCCACCAAACAAGGTGAATCCAGAACATTACATTTTCTCTACCTTTGGGATCCTGCATGTGCATCCTGTGGAGGGCAGCGAAGCCATGACACTGGGTGCTTGGCATCGTGACTCTGCTGTCTGGCATGAACTCCAGCGTATTCCTTTCTTTAAGAATTGTCTCTTGCGAAAGGCTTTGACCTGGTGGGTAATGACAGGGTTGAGCTTGGGTGAAGATATGGATGATGGAAATATGAGAGCATATTGTCACTCACCTCTAACCTGTAGCTGGAAGAAGAATGTGAGGCTGCACGGACTACATCGAATCCACACATTCCTGAAGAGTCATCTGCTCTTGGTCATTCCTCACTTTGGAACTGGGATGCTCCATATTAGCAGGTGAATATTACAAACACAACCGCTATGGATTTTTCAATTTTACATACCGGGTGTGACGGTGCGTGCTTGTAGACCCATCTCTCAGAGCTTGAGTTTGAGGTTGATCAATGCTGCATAACAGACCCTATTGATTTTTTGTTGTTTGAGGGTCTGGTTTTGGGTTTGGTTTTTGGTGTGTATATGTGTGTGTTGCACTGCTAGGGACTTAATCTAGTGCCTTCAACATACGAGGCAAGTGCTCTACCACTGAACTGCATCTCCAACCTTTAACATTTTGTGTCAAATACCACAAAAAACTATTTGGACAAAAAAAAAAATCCCCTCCATTTTTCTCTCAAACACAACTATACTTTTTCTGAAAGTTGGTTTTTCTATTTTTCTATCACTTCCTAGCCTTTTCTTCATGGTACTTTGAGGTATATTCTATAATAGGAGTTGCACATTCAAATGCTTAGGGAGCCCAATTGAAGATACTGAAAGAACACAGTGATAAGTGCAAGACATTTTGACAATACAGCCAGAAGACCTGAAAAAGCCAGTCACTTCTCAGTTCCCACTAACTGACATTTTGGAGTATAGGTCTAATGTGATCAGCTTACCCTTGTTTTTTAGGATTTCCTAGAAAGCTACATTTGATGGTAAAATTTAAATTTAAAAAAGTATAGTATTTGTTGTTTGTGTGTGTGTGTGTGTTTCTACCATATGGACCTGGAGACTAAAATTAGGTCATCAGACTTGATAGCAAATGCCTTTATTGCTGAACACTCTTGCCAGCTCTACAAAAATTTAAAATTTTAGCTGTTGTGCTGAAATTTTAATTAAAAGACTCCCAAGAGTCACCTCTTAGCATGCCACAGTGAAAACTTTTTAGTCTGAATTTGATACAATGATTACCAGTTTGCAATCTCTACTTTATAGGCTGTTACCATCCTTTAGATTTGCCTAATCATCATAATGTCTTTTTTTTTTTTTAAAGCTATTTTGTTTTTCTAATTGTTTTTGTGAGACTCATATACCACAGGCTGGCCTCTAACTTGCTACATAGACCAAGGCTAGCTTTGACCTTCTGATTTTCTTGCCTCAACCTCCCAATAGCTAGAATTACAGATGTGTGCCTCCATGCTTGGTGATGGTGTAAATCATAAGTGTTTGGAGGACGGATAGGTCTTAATCTAGATCCTGAAAACTAGCAAGTAGTCTACTCTTTCAGCCTCAAGTCAAAGGTCTACAAACCCCTTTAAAGATTCAGCTACACAATGTAAATCATGAGAATTAAATGAGATTATGAATGGAAAGTACTGTATACTCAGTGCTTTTTAGCAGGTACAGAAGATTCCATATGTTCAGCATCTTAACCACCCTGACTGCTTACTGGGGTTGTTCTTATTTTTCAAGGAATCTTAAGAGCTTTGGATGGAGTTCTGGGGAAAGAGGGAGGGTGGAGAACAGGAGACCCTTCCTCAGCAGCAGTTAACTCCAGAAAAGCTGTGGTTTAATCACTTTTGATCCTAAAATGTCAACCTTGACTATTTAGGACCTTCATTTTCTTTATTCTCAGGATGAAGTCTCTTGTCTTCTCACATCTAAGGACTTATTGAGCCTCTCTTGAAAGAAAGGTCACTAGTATAAGCACCTGTGCTTTCCATGAGGCTTTTACAAGTAATTCCCACCTGGCAACTGTCATTGGTCACTGGGAATATTAGAGTCTTTGTAAACATTTGCTTAGTCTGGGTTGAACTGGGTTTGGGAAGAGTTCAAAGGTGTTGAGAGAGGGGTGGCTGGGATGCCAGCTCTAACTAGCTTACGTCTTGATTCTAGACTTCTTCAGGAGTTTCGTTCTGTGTCCTGGCTACCCAAGGAGCCAGATAAGTCCTATGAGCTTGTGGACCTGCAGAAGACCATGGCAAAAGAAACTAACAAGGCTCTGCGAGTGTTCTGCCGCTTTCTGAATTTCTGTACATCTATTCTTCAACTGGTAAGAGGCTCCACGTTATTGTTAGCCTTTTCCCCAACCGGAGCTGTCCAGAGTTTCAGCCTTCTCTTGGTTAAGTTATTTCTTGGACCTCTGTTGGATTTGGATCCTGCTGTTGGATTAGACACGTTTTTCTGCTCAGCAACAATAGTTTCTGTTCTGGGATAGCTGGATCAGTAATAGCTGAGCAAAGACAGGGACTCTAATGTTCTCTAAGGGTTGTTCCTGCCCTAGGAGCAGAGAGGAAAAAGATGATAGCAGTATCTGTTCTGTCTGGTGTTTGTGCTACCATGAAGGAATTGGGGCATTAAGGAAATTAAGAAGGAGAATCCTACCCTCAGATGCACCTGGGATTCTCTTTGAACCTGTGGCAAGCGTCCATGGCTAGTAGAAATTTACAATGGTGGAATTGATCCTAATGATGACTAGTTTGTATCTGAGGTCCACATCCCAGTCTAGTACTCTGGGATGTCTCCTCAGGTTCTTGCTTCTTCTCTGCCGTCTGTTGTTATGTTTTTGTTTGGTGTTTAAACCAGATGTCACTGTGGCAATAATAGGAGGTGGAACCTCTGGAAGGTGACGGGACCATGAGGGCTCTGCCTCTGCCCCCTCCCCCCCCTTGCCCTTCTACCTTCCTTATTAACAGCTTTCCTCTCATTGGGAGGATGTGCAAAGAAGCCTCATCTCAGCCTCCACAACTATGAGGAAACAAATTTCTGTTCTTTATAAATTACCTAGGTTAAGGAAACACAGTTGAACTAAGACCGCCCATTGTGATTGCCATCTGAGGTGGAAAACAGTCTTTTAATCAGAGGGACCCAAGGCTGTTTCCAGATAGTCAGAGTTAAGTTATACACTTAGCGCTTGCTGGAAAAGTGTTTGGTGCATATTTACACATCTAGATGCAGAAGTGCTGTCTTTACTGGCATGTGTGAGAGTAATGTTTGCCTATTCTCACAGGGTTTGTTATATCAATTCTATAATGCGTTTGCAGCTTACCTTTTCACTGTTTTAATTGTCTTTTGGTAAACAAATAATTTTAATTAAAATTTTTTTTTACGTGTATAGGAGTTTTTCTCAAATGTGTATGTATACACAATATGAATGCCTGGTGCCCACAGAGGCCAGACATGAACATAGGATTCCCTGAGACAAGAGTTACAGTTGGTTGTGAGTCATCATCTAGGTGCTGAGAATTGAATTCTCTGGAAGAGCAGCCCATCCCTTGACTGATGAGCCTTTTCTCCAGCCTGATTTTAATTTTCTTAAAATTTTCTTAGTGTTATCAAGTGTAGTAGAATTTTTATTTTGGGTCATCATACACCTCCCAAATCATAACATGAGACTTATCGGTTATGAATGCTCAACATCAGCTTAGGCTCGTTTCTTTTTTTGTAATTTTTTTTTTATTTGGAAAGATTTTTTATCTCACACTCTCCACTGCTCCCCTTCCCTCCTCTTCTCCTCATCCTCCCTCAGCTACTCCCCCATCCCATCCCCCCATCCATTATTCAGGGAGGGTAAGGAATCCCAAGGTGAGTCAGTTTGGTCTGGCAAATTCATTTGAGGTAGATTCAAGTCTTTCTCCCCAATATCAAGGCTGAGTAAGGTGTTCCTCTGCAGGGAATTGACTCCAAGAAGCCAGTTCATGCACAAGGAATAAACTCTGGTCTTACTGTAAGAAGTTCCACAAACTACCCACACTGTTCAACTGTCAGCTACATTTGGAGAGTTAATTCCTTTTCAGGAAGGTTCCTCAGCTGTTATTTCAGAGTCATTGAGCTCCCAATAGCTCTAGTCAGCTATCTCTGTGGGTCTCCTTCTCATGATGCTGTCTTTTTTCTATCATATATTTTTGGCCTCTTTGTCAAAAAATCAGGTGTTCATAGATGAGTAGATTTATGGCAGGGTCTTTGATTAGATTCCATTGATCCATAAGTCTGTTTTTATGCCAGTACCATCTGTTTTTATTACTGTAGCTCTATAGTATAGCTTGAAGTCAGGGATGGTGATGCCTCCTGAAGTTCTATTGTTGAACAGGATTTTTTGTTTTTGTTTTTTCTTTTGAGTTTGAGTTATTGTTCTTTTGAGGTCTGTGAAGAATTGTGTTGGGATTTTATTGGGAATTGCATTAAATCTGTAGATTGCTTTTGGTAAGATTGTTAGGCTTGTTTCTTAATAGCTCTTATAATTTAACCTGTTTCTCTTCTCTTCACCTACATTTTGACTCAGGACTTTTTACCACCACCTCCCTTCTCTCCCTCTCTCTCTCTTTCTCTCTCTCTCTCCCTCCTTCCCTCTCCCCCCTCCCTCCCTCCCTCCTCCCCGGTCTCTCTCTCTCTATGCATCTTACTTTCCTGCTGTCTCCATGACTGGCTAGTGACTGGCTGGTTCTGGCCCCCAGCATGACCCTCTCTTCCTCCCTTGTTCTCTTCATTCCTTCTCTTTCCCCACCCCCCCAAGTCGAGATTCCTCCTTCTATTTCTTCTCTCTGCCTGCCAGTCCAGCCTATCCTTCCTGCTTAGCTATTGGCTGTTTCGATTTTTATTAGACGAATCAGGTGCCTTAGGCAGGCAAGGTGAGACAAATACAACACATCTTTACACAGTTAAATAAATGCAGCATAAACAAGTGTAACACATCTTTACTTTGTTAACAAAGCCAGCAGAAATAAATGTAACACATCTTTGCCCCGTTAAAGTAATATTCCACAACAATCAAGTCTTTTGAGTTTAAAATATCCACATGTATTCCCAGTTGCACAAATAGTCTCTTAGTTTTTATACAGTAATTTTAATACTTCATCTTTTGATTTAGGTTTATGGTCTGTTTAAAATATTTTTATGGGGGCTGGAGGGATGGCTCAGAGGTTAAGAACACTGTCTGCTCTTCCAGAGGTCTTGAGTTCAATTCCCAGCAACCACATGGTGGCTCACAACCATCATACAATGATATCTGGCTCCCTCTTCTGGCCCGCAGGCAGAACACTGTATGCATAATAAATAAATTAAGAAAAAATTAAAAAAAAATTTATATGTGAGGTGAAGTAAGAGTCAAAATTAATTTTCCTCTAAATTAATTAAGACTTTTTTCATCTGGGCAGTGGTGGTATATGTTTTTATTTCCAGCACTTGGGTGGCAGAGGCAGGTAGATCTCTGTAAGCTCAAGACCAGCCTGGTCTACAAAGCTAGTTCCAGGATATCCAGGGCTACACAGAAAGACCTTGTCTCAAAAAATCAACAAAACAACAACCAAAAACCTATTTTCTCTATTTAATATTGATTTTTGTGTGTGTGTGTATTTATGTAGGAGTATGCATTTGTTTGTAAGCTTATATGGATGTGTGTGGAGGCCAAAAGTAGATGTCCAGTGTGGTCCTCAATCACATTCTACATTATCTGTTTTGAGACTTGGTCTCTCACAGAACCTGACACTTATCAGTTGTCTAGATTTGCTTACCAGTGAACTCCACCTGTCTGCAACCCCTACACTAGAGTGAAATTCCAACTTCTTTTTTGAAACAGGGCTTCTCTCTGTTTGCCCTGGCCGTCCTGAAACTTACTCTGTAGAACTTAATGCTGAGATTAAAGGCAGGTGCCACCACCTCCTAGTTTATATTCCAACTTCTTAACTTGGATGCTGAGATCTGAACTCAACTCCTCATGCTTGTGAGGCAGTCCCTTTACTGACTGAACCATCTCCCTAGCCCTTGATGCTGTCTTCTTAAATAATACCATTTGATCTGTGAAAGTCTGTCTCTAAAATCCATACCATTCATTGGCCTACCCATATTTTTGTCAGAGTCACACTGACTCATTATTACAGCTTTCTGATGAGGCTTTTTATATCTGGTGGTGCAAATCCTACACATTTTCTGATCTTAAAGACTGCCCTGGTTGCTTTGCTTCCTTGAATTTCCATATTAGTTTAGAAATTAGCTGGTTATTTTCTACAAAATAATCTACTTATTGCACTTGCTTCATTTTAAAAGATTGGTTCTCTCCACATAGCCCTGATTGTCCAGGAATTCAATACGTAGACCAGGGGGCCCCCAAACACCCAAAGATGCACCTGTTTCTGGCTGCCAAGTGCTAGAAATAAAGGCATACACCACCATACGCTCAGTCTTGCACTTTTTATTATTGCTATCTTAGCAGTTTCCTAAGCATGAACATAGATCTCTTCATGTTTGCATTGTTACTTTCTCTACCTAAGATTTTGTTGTTTAGATGTCTTGAATACATTTCATTAATTTTTTTAAAAATACTTTTTAAATTATTTATTTATTTAATTATTTGCCTTGGTGTTTGCCTGGAACTGGAACTACAGACAGTTGTGAGCTGCCATGTGGGTGCTGGGAATCAAACCCGGGTCCTCTGGAAGAGCAGACAGACGGCGCTCTTAACCACTGAGCCATCTCTCCAGCCCCCATTTCATTAATTTTTAAAACTAGGCTATTACTTTCTAATTATTGTTCCAATGTCATTTACTGTGGGTAAAAGATTTTACTGTGAAAGGAAAAGGAATCTGTAGTCAGAAGTTTCTGACCCTGCCTAGTCCTGAGGTCTGGACTCATAATTATATTAATTAGAAGCTGTTGGGTCTATAGCTCATTCTTATTACTTACTAACTCTTAAACTTTAAGTTAACCTATCTTTCTATTTATGTTTAGCCACATGGCTTAGTACTTTTTCTCATAGCAGCATTCTCATTCTGCTTCCTCTGTGTCTCATTGTTATCTCTGCTCTGCTCTTCAGCTTCCCAGAATTCTCCTAGTCTGCTAGCCCCACCTATACTTCCTACTGGTCAGTCAGCATTTTATTAAATCAATACGAGCAACAAATCTTCACAGTGTACAAGAGCAATATCCTACAGCAGGAATCTTTTAGAATATAAGGCAGGATTTTTATTGTTTGGAGATAGGCAAGGGTTTCTTTTCCTTTTTCCTTTCTGATTCGGAGGATAGATCCTTGAGATGTAAATCTGCTAAGGGAAGTGTTCTAAAGAAACTAAACATAATTTAAGAAACAGAGCAACAAGCATTAAACACATAGAGCCATTTTCTCTGCTACTGTATGGAACAGAATGAAATATTTTCAGCTGGCAGTCACCTTCAAGAGGCAGGGGTAGGAGATTTGAACTCATTAATCCTCACAACTGCTCACTGAGCTGTTCAAACCAAACTTTTAATTGATGCTGAGTAAATTGCACAATAATTGGCCCATTCCATTTATAAATGCATTAAAATACAATATTATGAGGAGCTAACATAGTTTGGAAACGTAAAGAAAAATGTTAAGTGTGATTGTTTTGTGGCGCTCCCTTACCCATTTGCTAAAGCCTTGGGGATATTGCTAAAAACACGGAAAAGGACACTTTCCCAATATTGAGGCCATGTTTCCTTAGGGCTCAACTGAATTGCAGAACATTGAGCCGAATTCACAGAGAGAAGAAATACACTGCACAGACACCCATCAGTTCTAACCACAAGCTCAGCAGAGCATGGCAAGGAACAGGACCAATGGGTCCATCTGACCAAGCATAGCTTGCCTCTGTCTCTCTTAGATTCCTCAACTGGACAAATGCAGAGACTTGAAAACTCTTAACCTTTGTCAGTTCAGGCATTAAGCCTTGCTGTGTAAATCTGTGCCCACCTGTTCTCTTATAAGGAAAAGCTGCAAAGGGGGTCACTCTTTTTCTTCCCGCTTCTCTTCCCTTGCACCTGCCTGACAACTTCCCTGAATAAACTCTAGTGTGGCAGCTGGTAGTGTGCCTGTTCTCCAGTGCAGTACCAACAATGACCGCCTGGCTGTGTTTGGCCTTGAACTCACAGAGATCCAGAAGATCTCTTCCTCCCAAATGCTAGACTCACCATTTCCTGCCCTTCAGGGCTTGGCTCTGTCCTCTAATATTTCAGGCTATTTTTATTGAATATGCCCCCACAATCCTGCAATCATTGCTGGCTTTAATCATGCAGTCTTTATCTACTCTTTGCCTTGTAACTGACACTCCCTGTGTCCCTATGCTCAGCTTTTTCTAGTTCCATCATGAATTTGTTTGTCTTGAGGCATGGTCTCATTATAACTCAGGTTGACCTTTAGCTTCTGATTGCCTACATATTTCAAATGTTGGGATTATAGGCATGAACTACCAAGGTCAGCTGCCTTACGCTGTGACCTTCCCATGGGTAGGCCAGGCCTATGGTATTAGCCCTCTGAATATGAGTCCTCTGTTTTATGTCTTCTCAAGTCATTTAAAAGTGATGGAGCAGTCTCTACTAAAAAAGGAGCCTTCTACCATGCAAGTCTAGGTTCTAGGTTCTAGACACCAAGACCTATTGCTTGCAGGGGCCAGTGGGTAGCTGCTTTACTTCCTATCCTTCTGTCTCCAGTGAGTTTTACCTCTGTACTCTGAAAGGTTCATGAAGACACATACCAAATGCAGCAGGGCCTGCAGGAGAGAGTGCAAAACTGGAACAGGATCAGGAAAGGCCAAGGCTCCATATACCTTCAGAGGGTGCTGTGCAGGCATCTGGAGAAGAAGCTGAAACAGGCAGAAACATGGTTGCTGAAGCTGGGAAAGTTTGCCCACCTGATTAACTACATGATTTGTCAGAACCTTGTTTCCATCTTAGAAGATGAAATAACTTCCTTTGTAGCCAACACTCTGCAAGTGAGGTGGTGGGTAGGGAGGATGGGAAGTCAGTCAAGAACCAGACAAGGGGGGGGGTACACTCTCATCTGACTCTGTAATCTCTCCTGACCCTTCTTTTACAGGCCCCGAGACAAAACCCCTTTCTCTTATCTCAGCTGGCCTTTGATGGCAATGGCCAGTTGTCTCCTATGCCTCGTGTTGAAACCATAATCCAGAGTCTTACTAAGAGTCTGCAGTCTATCAAGACCTCTGCGCTAAAGGTTTCTGGATTGGGCAGAAGGCGGGCTCTGGGAATTCCGAGTTCAAATTTCTCGGCCTGCTCAGAATCTCACTGTTCCTCTTTTTCTGTTCCTTTCCTGTCTCCTGACACGAAGGTAGTGCAGTCTACAGATCTGAGGACCTCCAGAGTTCCCCTGTATTTTGAAGGTATTTAAAGGGGCAGAGACGGGAAAGGAAGTCTGAATGAAGGGGAGGGATGCATATAGTATACAAATGCCGCGGAAGTGGACAATAGGCTTGGCAAAGGGCAGGCCTTGGGTGTAATGGAGCAGCTCTAACCTGGGTACCATACATGTCTGTTGGGAAGTAGGAGAGTCTAGACAGAGTTGTGCTCACTAATTTATGTGCTTATGTACATGCACTTACCTGTTCACACACTTACGCAATTGTGTGTGGTGCTGGGTGTATATGTGGATTCGTTGTCTGTCCCTGGCTCATCCCAAATTCCAGGTTTTCTCTAATGTCACACTTGCATTTTATTTGCTGTTGAATTTGATTGTTAAACTAACGTGTGCTTGTCTGATGAGTTCTGCGTGCTCAACATCTGCTTTAGCTCATGTGGCTGTGTTATTTCTGATAAGAAATTCATAAACATATTGAGATATTAATTCTCAACTTTGAAAAAAGTGAATTTTTTATTTTTTATTCTTATTTTATGTGCATTGGTGTTTTGCTTGCATGTATGAGAGTGTCAAATCTCCTGGAGCTGGAGTTATAGACAGTTGTGAACTGTCATGTGATTGCTGGGAACCTGGCTCTGGAAGAGCATCTAGTACTCTTTAACACTGAGCCATTTTTCCGGCTTTAATCCCCAACTTTGTTAACCATTAGAAAAGAAATACATCTTGACATTCTCTTTCTTCAGGGTACTAATGTTGTCATAAAAGCATTAAAGCCTATTAATTTTCCTACCCAATTGGTATGTCTTCATGAAGATAAATGAAAAATGAAGCTAATTTTAGGGGATCATTCTTAAGGAGGAAAGGGTTCTGGAAATGGAACCTGAATTTTATATAGATAAATATATAAATTATACTCATTGGGCATATATTTTCAAAAATAAGTTTAGATTAAGTAACAAAAAGTATTGGTGTCTTACATAATCATAAATGCTGGTACCTTGAGGCTGTGGGTGGCTTGGCCCGATCACTTGTACCTTTTCCCTAGCTGTTAAAATATAACAGATAGGTGAGTTTCTAATTGCCTTGTCATTTTCCTGTGAGGATTTGGGGTGATTTCTAAATGGTTTTTACAACCATCATCTCAGAATCCTTTCTGGCATTAACATTATCATTGTTTCTATGTGGAAACAGGATATAAGGTATTATAGGCAAGGGTCAAAGCACGGAAGGACTAGGAGACTATTGCAGCAACATTCCGAAGGGTTGCTGTCTAGGACAGAAGTTTCCAGGTTCTTAGCGTCTTATTGAAAGAATTGAAAGATCACACACAGATAGCAAAGCAGCAAAGAGTTTTACTTAAAGAGACAGTACAGGCCACACTGCAAGGGAGCAGCAGCAGGCCAGGAGGAGGAGAATTGCTGAGTGGTAGCCTGCGTTTGATCTTTTGTTTTAATCAACAGGCTTGAGTTATATAAGCCTAACTTCACTGTGCGTAACTTTTCACATGATGCCTCTGACTTTAATCATTATCATACCCAATTATATACAGGCATAAATGATAAATAGGGAATTTATCCTAAAAGTTTCCTCAGGGGGCTGGAGAGATGGCTCAGAGGTTAAGAGCAGTGGCTGCTCTTCCAAAGGTCCTGAGTTTAAATCCCAGCAACCACATGGTGGCTCACAACCATCTATGATGAGATCTGATGCCCTCTTCTGGCCTGCAGGCAGAACACTGTATGCATAATTTAAAAAAAAAAAAAAGTCCACTCAGAACACATTACTGTGCCTGAATCCAAAACTGGCTCATGCTGGATTTGCCCCAGTTCCCAGATGTATTCTGTAACATATTTGAATGAAAACTAACCATGAAAGGGAAGTTACCAAGAGGTTGCTAAAGTGAATAACTTATTCCATCATTTGAAATGGAGTCTACGCTTCAACTATAACTTAGAGCAGGGTGAGAGTTCAGGTTCGAGGGTGTGTGTAGTTTAAGCCAAGCAGAGTCTAGACTTCTAAGCTATTCCTGTGTTTGCTTGCCTCATGGCAAGTGATGTAATGGCAGTGAAAGACAATGGTGACGTGGCTAGGGTAAGGCTGGTTAAGTGATGGTATGTATAGGTAGAATTAGTTGGATTTTTTGATATAGTTTGAATGTAGACCTCGTGTGTCAGTTGGTAGTTTGACAGAGAATGGGTTATACAGGCTCATATGTGAATATTTGCTTTTCTATTGGTGGAACTGTTTGGTAAGGAATGGGAGATGTGACCTTGTTGAAGGAAGTTATGTCATGGGGACAGGTTTTAAGACTTCAAAAATGGCCCACACTTCCCAGTGTGCTCTCTGCCTCCTGCTAGTAGTTTTGAGATGTGAACTCTTAGCTGTTCCTGCTGGCCCTGACAATTAACCAGTTCCTAAAATCTTATGGGGGAGAAGTCAGGTCCAAGGGTAATATCTTACGGTGGATATTGAGAACTGGCATATTCAATCATGCATCTGTTTCTCCTCTTCCCCTGTTCTGTAGAGTCCAGGATGTGCCAACATGTATTTCCCAGTCTTCTTGCAGCTAGACAGCAAATGCAGTGTAGGGTCCACCAATGAAACCCATCCGAGCTTTCAATTCAGAATTAAGTTGGAGAAAAGGCAGATTATAAATCTATTCTGTAGATGTTGGTGATGTGGTAATGACACTCTAACTTGCCAGTCAGCCATATTCTAGATATTCAGCCTATAGAATTTTGCTTTTCAGATCTCCTAATTATTCTGAAACCCACTTAATAAATTGTAATAATTTCCCTTCCTGCTTACACTAGACAAATTCTATTCTGAGCACATGTGAGTTCTGGCTGGTCCTCATGGATTTGATGTACTGTGTTATTAATTAATGTTGATGACGTATGTATGAACTCACTAATAAGCAGGGAATGGCATGTGATGAGTATGTGCATTAGGATAGAGAGAAGGTTTGTGTGGGGCTCTGAAGAGTGCTCATGGACTATTATTATATCATGTATTCCACTAGACGATAAAGACCAGGACTCAAGTGCAGAATTCTTGATGCCCAAGTTTCACGGAAAGCCCAGCGATGCTGTTCGCCTCTTCTGTGGCCCGAATGTAGGATTTGTGTGGCCCTGGAAATCTCAGGCAATTACTGATGTCCTGGAGGTCCGTGGGCACAAGGTTCGGGGCCAGTATCTGCCCCCTAATTATAATCATGTACAAGAGGACTTGGACAACAATGCTGGAATCCAACAGGCACTGGCTGTACAACAGGCACTCCTGGAGGTGAGAACAGAGGTTTGAGGAATGGGCTGCTTGTTGCCAGCTCCCATCATAGCCACTGCCTCCGCCTTACACACCCTATCTGCCTTTAGGACATGCTGCAGGAGGTTCAGGAATTCTGCAATGAACAAAAGTGGGTAGAGGGCATCTATGAGTTCTTGCAAGCCTGGGGTCCTAAGAAGATAGAGGACCTGAGAGGCTCTCCCATTAAGGACTACGTAGTACTAGTAAGCCAGCTGAAAGATTGGCAGGAACGTGTTTCCAATATGCCTATCCAGTTGCTTACAAAAGGCAAGTTGCTGCTCCTGAGTGGCCATGATGTTCGAGCAGAGTTGGGTAAGTGCTTCTTGTCTTCTCGGCATCCTCCTTCCTTACATCCAAGAACACAAGTTACCTTGGGACTAGAACGTCCTCCAGGAACCTTTGGTTTAGATCCCTCTTTAGACCTTTGGAGCCTTCCAAAGCTCCAGCTCCCACCCCCTTCTCTTTGCCATCAAAGGTATAGTCACAGAGATCAGCCTCTGTTTGGCTTCATTCATTCCTGTGATTCCTTAGGAATCATTTTTTAGTTGATAAAACTTTTCTATTCTTGTTTTTGTTTTTAATGGCCAAACCAAATGTGATTAAGAAGTTTAGCCTGGGGGCTGGAGAGATGGCTCAGCGGTTAAGAGCACGGTCTGCTCTTCCAGAGGACCCGGGTTCGATTCCCAGCACCCACATGGCAGCTAACAACTGTCTGTAGTTCCAGTTCCAGGCATACACCAAGGCAAATAAATAAATAAATAAAGTTTAAAAAAAAAAAGAAGAAGTTTAGCCTGGGGCTGGAGAGATGGCTCAGAGGTTAAGAGCACTGACTGTTGTTCCAGAGGTCCCAGCAACCACATGGTGGCTCACAACCATCTATAATGAGATCTGGTACACTCCTCTGAACAGTGTATACATAATAAATAAATAAATATTTTTTAAAAAGTAGTTCAGCCTGTACTTGGTTTTCTTCCTAGAGATTCTTGGGAAGCTGGGGTGCAGGCTAGTGGGCTTCCCCAGTGCCAGGATTGCTGTGGAGGCAAAATGGAGCAGAGGATACTTGAGACTCTGAACTAACCAAATATTCAAAATAGATCAAACTGGACCAGGGTGGCTCCTTTGTGCCCCACACAGCACCACTACAATCTTCACTATACAGTGACTGTTCACTGTCAGCACAGGGAATCATTTGAGGGGGCCTCTTCCCAGAGTTCCATATAAAAGTGAGATATGAGCGCAGACTATTCTGTTTCTTCTTCAGTCCATCTTAGATTATTCCTCTTGTCACTTTTTTTGTTTTTGAAAGAGGGGTTCTCTTCGTAACCCTGGCTGTCCCAGAATTTGCTCTGTAGACCAGGTTGGCCCCTGACTCAGAGATCTGCCTGTCTCTGTCAGCTAGTTCTGGGGTTAAAGGCATAAGTCACCGCCACCCAGCCCTTTTGGGTCATTTCTTACCCTGCTGAGTCAGGGTGAATTATTGGTTTACAATCTTTTTTTTTTTTTTTTTTTTTGTCAATTTCCCCTTTCTCTCTCTTCCTTCCTGTGAGAAGGATGGGTCATGCTATTGTGTACTAACTCAGTGTCTGGACTGTGAGCTAGTCATAGGAAGGCTTATAGTGGGATAGGTTAGGAAGTCATTGGTTTGTTTTCTTAGGAGAAATGGAAATTATTTTGATTCTCAACACAGTCCCAACCATAGTATCTATTGCTAAGACTAATTATTGGACACATCTCTCTCTCTCTCTCTCTCTCTCTCTCTCTCTCTCTCTCTCTCTCTCTCACACACACACACACACACACACACACACACACACACACACACACACACACAAGCCTGCTTTCTTTTTGAAGGTAAGAGCCTTGACTCTGGGGACTAGAGAGATTGCTTTGCTTAGAGTACCCTGTCTTCCTAGACATCTGGCCTTTGCTCTTCACTGAGTTTCTTAGGTGCCAACTCTTGGGCAGGGGTTCGTTCTGTCAAGGCAAGAACAAGATAATGTGACTGGTTCACTTTCTTTCCGGCCTTGTTTTGGAAAGGCCATTCCCTGACGGTGCCCCAGGAGTCTGTTCTCTTTCTAGTTTGTAAAATTCATGATCCTTAGTCCAGGATCCAGTGGCCTCTTCAGCTTAGAGTTAGTGTTCTAGCTTTGTTTCTCATCTGCCTTGTGATGTAAGACAGTTTTAGTTTCTTTGTAACCTAGCTGTGCTAAAATGTGTCATTCAAGATTCTAAGAAGAAAGACAAAATAAGTTTTGCTTTTGTTTGTTTGCTTTATTTCTGAATTACTTCTGGATCTAGAAATGGCTGGCATAGGCAATGATGTTTGTCACTTCCTCTTTTACTCTGTCTGCCTCAGACTTCTTGCTGATCATATTTTATTGCCTTAATCTGCTAATTCTGCTCCTTTTCTTTCCAAACTCCCTTGAACAAAGAAGGAAGTAAATATACCACACCCAACACATCACCAAGTCTTTTCCTCTCTTCTCCCTTTTACTATATCTCAAATCAGTTTCTCAGCCCATCTCCTTCCCACTCATAGACCCAAGGAGCCCTAATGTTTTATTACACCATTGCTCCTTCATGCCACGTGGTGTCACTGTTGCACTCCAGTCTAGTCCTGGCTCCAAAGCAGCCCCATTTAGTGACCTAGCTAGCAATCATTACCATCAAGAGAAATACTTTGTTCAGCATAGGTGACCTTCAGAAGTTCTTTCCTGGTAGGTTTTATAAGTTTCATCTCTTGGTGCCTAATTCTCTTGAATACTTTTTTTCCCAAGTCTCTGAAAGTGCCATATACAGTGGATCTCAATTGTTTGCCTCCAGACTCACTATTGTACCTACCAGTTCTTAGATCCTAACAGGGGTTAGGTGGGTTTACTTTTACATAACATTATGTAATATATAAAGATAAAATGTAATTATAATATATGATTCATGTGTATATTACAGACTAGAGGTATACATGTCTAACTCTATGTTTGTAATCTGAGCTATAATAGAGTAAAACAAAGCTCTCTAATTATGAATTATTATTCTACTATTATATAAGGTGAACCAATACAGGTAACTTCTCTGAGCTTCTGCTTATTTACAAAATAAGTTTAAATAATAGTACTTACTCAAAGGAAATTTATGAGGATAAAATGAGTTACTGCATGTAAAGTACCTGAAATAATGTCTGGCATATAATAAGCACTCAGTAGTAGATTTTGTGGTATTCTATATTTTATATTGCATTTTAATATCCTGTTTCAGCCTATCTAAGCTGATGTATTGTACAGCATTGCAGCATGTCAGAGTTTATTTTTTCCCTTTTCAGTAGTATATAAAATAATGATTTTTTTTTATAAGCATCTTAAGGTAAGTGAATTATGTCATATGGATATTATTCTAGCCTTCTTCTTTTTAAAATTAAACTTGGGGCTGGAGAGGTGTCTCAGTGGTTAAGAGTGTGTCGTCATTGTTCCAGAGGATCTGAATTTGGCTCCTAGGTGTTGGTTTCTCACGTGAGATCACACACACACACACACACACACACACACACACACACACACACACACACTACCAGAGCCACACCAGAGTTTATTCAGGAGAGTTGCCATGCAAACACAGGGGCAGAGGGCAGAGAAGCATGAAGAGAAAAAGAGACTGATTTTCAGGTGGTGGTTCCTTTTAAGAGAATGGGTGGGTACGGATTTATGTAGCCATGCCTAGGGGCGTGCCCTTCATCTGGGCTGGGAGTTCTGCCTCTGCCTGTGCCACATTGGATTCACCACGTGGTTGCTACATGCCAGGAATTCTTATGTCTTACCGCAAGGCTGCTACCCACTGGAAATTCTTACACCAGGTATAGTTCCAAGAAATCAAATACATCTGGCTTCCTATGACACCTGCACTCCCTGCATATACAGCTCTCTCACACACACACACAAAAGTAATAAAAATCAAAATTACATTTATATACTTATTGTATGTGTGTGTTCCTATGTCATTGTGCATGTATGTTCAAGCATGAGTGCATGTGTAAGTCAGAAGATACTCAAAAAAGCCATTTCTCTCCTTCCACATAACTCAGGATGTCAGGCTTGTTGACAAGAACCTCTACTCACCTGAGACAGGTCTATAGCCCCCTTATTTCTGTTTCCCCCAGACAATAAATGTTTTCATATTACCAAGGGGATACTATCTTATAACTCTTCATATCTATCTGAATTGCTTTTTTTTTTTTTTTTTAATCTGCAAAAAAGACAAGCTGGGCTTGGTGGCACATGCCAGTAAGACCCTGCATCAGAACAAACAAAAACAAAAACAGGAAAAGGCAGCTTTAACCTTCTTGTTTCCTCTCTGCAAGACGAAAGACTCCAAAACACAGACAAGGACTTGCTATTTGTGAATGTGGATTTTCATGTTCATGCTTGGAGTGTTAAACTACTCACACATTCAATATCTGCCTCTGCAGAGACCTCCTCAAGCATTCTCAGGGTCCCCTTCCCTTCACTATGCTGGGCTGAGGGCTTCAGGCAGCTCAGTGATTTATCACACTGTGAAAACCCCTTTCTGCTCATGTGTTCACCTCTGTTGTCATATTATGGGAAACTTCCTTTTTGCCCATTTGCTCTTGTATACTAATTCTTATATACTTATTTTCCGTGCATCCCCTAACACCGTATTTTCTTGGTTCTAGAATCCAAGTTAAGCAACGTGAGGAAGAGCATTCTTGCACAAGTGCAAAGTGAATGCTGGAGCCGTAACCAGCAGCTAATGACTGAGCTGACAGATTTCTTACGGGTCTTCCAAACCATCAACTCAGACATCCATGCCATCGCACAGTGCTCCCAAAAGGTGGGGTCCCCTCATCCTTCCTTCCTTATTTGTCCTGGCTCCTGCCTGCTCAAGGGCTCCACACACTCTCTAGATTTCTGTTGAGCTTTATGGGGTTTGATGATCTTAAACTATGCTTACATATGTCATATGTCCTTGCCCTGTTTGTATAGTATCTGCTTCCTCCTGTCAGGAGCGGACCCTAAAGAAACAAGATAAAGTCTTGCTTTAAGACAATGTTCTCAATCTGTGGGGTGAGACCCCTTTGGACATCCAACAACTGTTTTCACAGGGGTTGCCCAAGATAATTAGAAAATATAGATATTTACATTATAATTCATAACAGTAGCAAAATTATAGTTATGAAGTAGCAATAAAATACTTTTATGGTGGGGGGGTCACTACAGCATGAGGAATTGTAATGAAGAGCCATGGCATTGGGAAGGTTGAGAACCACTGAAGAGGTGTGATTCTGTTCCTTTGGGACAGTAAGTTATTTAAAGATGTGTTGCCCTGCCATTAGGTCTAGGAGATAAGAACTAGACTGCCTTTAAGACCTGAGTCAAAAAGGAATCTGATCCTAGATAATTCTCCTATCTCAAGTAGTTTAAATGCTGAAGTTGGATCTGGAGCCTCTAGATGCCTAGTCTGGAAGCTGGAATTGCCTCTTGAGGGTGAGTCCAAAGAGGTGGGCAGGGTTGTTGGGGTGCTAATCTCATGCTGTAATCTCTGCAGTTGAATAAAGCCAATGAGCAATACAGCCAGCTGGAAGAACGAGTGGAATATGTCCGATCACTCCATGACCTCATCCGCAACCACTGTGGCCTTTTTATCGCGGAGAATGAGACTCTGGATATCTCGGTGAGAGAACAAGTCAAAGAATCACCCATCCTCCCTCCCCCTTCTTCCGGCTCCCTCCTTTATAAGCACATCTCACTGGCTTCTGCTTGTCCCACAGCTTCTGGATGTATGGGAAGCATTTCAGTATGAGAGAAGCCAGGCTTCAGAGTTTCTGCTCAGTAAGCGACATGCCATTGTGCCCAAGCTGCAGCAGCTGATGGCAGCAGCACTGGCAGAGATGGAAGGCCTGTTGGCAAAGGCACTGTCTGGTCCCTTCATGGATCCTTCACAAGACCAGCGGAGCACCGAGCACCAGCTTGCTGTCCTGGAGCATCAGTTCTTGAACATACTCAACAACTTCAATGACCTACGCTATGCTTACAACACCTTCACTGGTACCTGTCTTCATCTTCTCCTCTTTCACCCTGTGATGAACCCACCAACCAAGATAAAGGTTGGGACTCCAGGTCTTGTGTCTTCTGTAATTCTAAGCAAGCCTTGAGAATCAATACTTCAACTGGTCTCTTTTACAAACAAACATTGCACGACAAAAGCCTCATTCATTGTAGGTCTCGCATGTTATGTTAGTGGATACAGAAAGTTCACAGTCTGGCAGAGAAACAAACATCTGAATATTTCATTAGATTGTGATAGAGCCTGGGTTAAGTGCTGATTAGGGGGAAATGTGTACTCTTCATTGTAAAATTTAGCATTCATTGGTCTGTGTTGTCCTATTCCAAGCTGCAGGTAATAGAACAGGATAGTCAAGATTTTGATGTGGTAAGCACTGCCTCCAGCCAATGTGTCTAGAAAAAAGACTGGTGAGGGCCTCACTATCAGGCAAGAGCCAGCCAGGACAGGGCTACTTCTCTGAGACCAGTCTTTCTCTACAGGAGTGCAGCTAGGTTGGTTTCCTTCTGCGTATAACTGCATGGGGCTCTTCTCTTACAGGAAGTCACTTATCTCTTGGTAGGGTGCATTGTGAGTTGCTCCTTGGTCAGCTATCAACTGGGCCTTATGGCCAGGTGAAATGGAAGATGCTTTGGAGCCATTCTTAATCAGGAATGTCTCTTCTCTTCTTACGTACTGGAGAGCCTTCCACCTATATCCTAACTGATGTCAGCCATAGACTTGACCCTTCCTGTTAGGAGTTTAGGATTACTAGTTTAGGATTATTGATAAGAAAGCAGGGTAGAGGAGCCAGGTCAAGTGGTGCTATGCTCCGGAGGCCTGCATAGCAGTCCAGTCACTCCCTTCTTCTGTCCCTGACTCCTCACCTAATTCTAGTTTTTGTAAAAATAATCTAGTCCTTTAGATCTTCTTGATTCAATAATCCTCCTCGATATGAGAGTTCATTCACTTATTCATTCGACACTTATTTGGTTAGTGCCTGCCATGTACAAAACTCAAATACACCAAAGATAAAGCACCTTCCGTAATGGACCCAATATTGCAGTTGAAGAAGAAAGGTGATAAATAATAATTATAAAATAGAATTCAATTATGTAGCATATTAGAAAGGGATAAGTAACCTAGAAAAAAACACAGCAGAACAAGTGTATGTGGAAATGCCAATGAGCGGAAAACAGTGTTTATGGGATAGGTCCTATTTGAACAAGGACTTGGAGTGAGACGATGAAGGTGTGAATGGTGGTTCTCCGTGGCAAGAGTTTTCCTTAAAGAATGAACAAGTCAAAGGCCCTGGCAGCAGAGAGTGTGCCTGGTTTATCTGAGCTACAGTCCAGTCCATTGTGACTGGAATTGAGTGGGTGGGCTAGAGACTAATAGAAGGGAAGGGCTTTTATTTATACACTGTGGTGTTTGGCCAGGAATCCTTTCTTTGAGACAATTGCTCTTTGGAGGGAGCCACTTCCACAGCTGAACTGAAAAATTTACATAGGCACCACACCATTTATTTTTATTTTTTACTTTTGTTCATAAAGGGTCCTTCACTGACCCATTCCCCCAATAACACAAGCCTCAGCCAGCCTTATTTCACAGGGTCTGAGAGTCCTTTGTCCCCACCCACTTCTGGGAGCCGGCCTATCATACAACAGCAGCGCATCTGGAGGCTCTACCGAATGATCTCTGAAAACTACAGCGAGTGGAAGTGTATGGCTTTTACCAAGGTACTTGCGGAAGGTCTCACCTCGGGCAGAAGGTGGCAAGGTGGAGGTGCGTAGGTGTCAGTCTGACGGTGATCTCCTCCCCGTGCAGTTTAGCCTTTCCATGGCCCGGGAAAAGACAGATGCCTGGCTGACAGAGGCTGCGCGGCTCAGCACCACCCTGGGGCTTCACAGTCCAGTGCTACAACGCTGCATGCGCCTGCTAGAGGAGTTTCGAAGCTACCTGCCCTTGCTCACCAAGCTGAGCAACCTCCAGTTTCATAACTTTAACTGCCAATCCCTCTTGAGAGGTGTGTTTGGTTAGAGGTGGAGAGAGGGATGGGAAAGACACAGTGTTTAGAGCAATCCCCAGGCTTCTCCTGCTGGAAACCTTGTGTCTACATTTCCTACGCAAGCTAAATTCATTTCACCCAGGAGGAATGCTGTTAACGCCTGCAGGGAACAAACAACACTACCAGTAACCCACGCCAAAGTTTATTTAAGAAGGCTTCGAGACAGATGCAGGCACTCAGCCTTTCCTTTATAACGGAGCAGGTGGAGGCAGGTTTACATAACCACGCCTAATCATGCCTATGGGTGAAAGGGGCATGCCTTCCGCATGTGGTGTGTTCAGGGCCCGCCACGTTGGGACAATACATTTACTAGGTAGCTACCATGTGCCAGGAGTCCTTACACATTTCTGTGCATCCTCATTACAATATAGGGTCCTCTCAACTGATAGGATTGCACATAGACAGGAGTCTCAGATCTGGGGGTTGGGTTTTGCCTGGACTTTGGGTTCTGGGTTCTTGGCTTTATGTTGATCTGGCACTACAGTCTAAGCTAAGGGTAGAAATGAGCTCTGGAATATGAGCTCTGTTCAGTCATGTGTTAGGTGTTGTTCTGACTTGTCTGTTCTATTCTAGTGTTAGGGCTGGGTGGTCTCCAAAGCTTGGATCTTCTCACACTGGGCCAGCTGCTCAACTGTCCTCTACTGGAATTTGCAGACCGAATCAATCAGGTGGGACCCATAAAGAGGAGAGGGCTTTTTGGAGCCATGATTTGTAATAAAGCCAGTCAAGGACTAGTAGTCCCTTAGGCTATGGGAACAGTAGTGGTTGGCATGTAGGTGAGAGGGAAGTTGGGCCTTACGACCTTCCTGGAGGGTAGGAAGAGTCTCCACATGTATAGATGAGGATCTGATGGGCAGTTCCAGACTCTTATCTGACTAAACGCTTCCCTTGGTGGAAGAAAGTGAATGGTAGCCTCAAAGATGTGGACACATCGATGGATAGATGTCTGCCAACATTTACTTGGTCCCTAAAGGGCACAGGTTGACTAGGGTATTGCCCACTTAGTGGAAGCCATCCAGGAGGCTGCTCAGTAGAGGTAGCAGTGACTGGACCAAGTGTTAGTGGTTCACTGCTGCTGCTGCCAGCACTGAGGCCTGATGGTTCCACTCCTCCTTCACGCTCCAGGCCCTTGAGTTCTGCCTTAGACCCAAACCTCAAGTCCCAGTTTGAAGGTTGCCTTTCTTGAACCACTAGTTATGTCTGGTTTCTGACACATATCTTTTCCAGGTCTGGCAGTATGATAAGGAACGAATTCACGCCCAAGAGATCCTACAGCAAATGCAGCAGTATTGGGAGGGACGCCAGCTACGCCTGCTCAACTTCATTCTTCATGTACCTTACAAGCCCCCAGCCTCAGAGCGCTCCAAAAGGCAGCTATTCCAAAAGCCCCGGTGGGAGTTAGTGGGCAAGGATAGTGGCACCTTCCTCCTCTCAGGTGGGTTTCAGCCTTTGCAATCCAGTGAATGCCTTCAGCTAAAGGCTTTATTCATTTACTTGTTCTTGTCAAACATGACTCCTATAGTCAGGCCCCAATCCTTAAAGATAGCTTAAGGCATCCAGGTGTTAAAGATAGTATCTTTAAAGCTCTCTTAATGTCTCCGTCTTTTTGAAGTGAATTTTTTTCCAGCCCAATCACAGTTTCCTCTCCTTTCCTCCTTTCCATTCAGGAGTTCCTCTTCTACCCTGCCCATCCACTCCTCCATTCTCTTATAAAGACAATCCTCCCATGCATAAGTCAGCCACTGCATATGAAGTTGTGGTAAGACTAGGTACCTCCTCTCCTATTGAGGATGGACAAGGCAACCCAGTAGGAGGAATGGGTCCATAAAGCAGGTAACAGATTCAGAGACAGCCCCTGTTTCCACTGTTAGGAGTCCCACAAGAAGACCAAGCTACACAACTGTAACAGATGGACAGAGGGCCTAGGTCAGTCCCAAATAGGCTCTCTGGTTTTCGGTTCAGTCTCTGTGAGCCCAGGTTAGTTGTTTCTGTGGGTTTTAGCCCCTCTAGCTCCAACAATCCTTCCTCCCCTTTCTTCCACAGGATTCTCCAAGCTCTATCTAATGTTTGGATGTGGTCCCTGCATCTGTTTCCATCAGATTCTGGGTGAAGCCTCTCTGATGACAGTTGGGCTAGGAAATGATCTCTGAGTAAAGCAGAATATCATTAGAAATCATTTTACTGACTTTCTTCCCTGCCAGTCATGTTTGGTTCTATCCTAGCTCTCTGGACTATCCTTCCACTGGGTTCAGAACCTCCAGATAGTATAAGGGGGAGGCTTCCTCTCAAGGTATAGGTCTCAAGCTCGACCAGTCGTTGCTTGGCCACTTCTACAATTTACATGCCACCTTTACCCCAGCATACCTTATAGGTAGGGAAAATTGTAGGTCAAAGGTTGTATCTTTGAGGTCTCAGTTCCTCCACTGAAAGTCTTGCTCAGCCCCTGCCCTTGACTCACATAGAATGATACCAGCTCAGCTGAACATTGACAGTGCATTTGTTTTTCTTTCTAAGACTACAGCAGCCTGCAAGATGCCATCCAGAACAGTCTCCAGGCTCTGTTCAAGATCCTAGCCATCCAAAAGTCAGGAGAGTTGAATAAAATAGCTTTAGAGTGGATGACCATCATGTATGGCCTGGGTAAGTACAGGGCTCTAGTTGGGTAGATGGATGGGGCCCTGGTGGTATGGCCCAGATTGGGTCAGAGTTATGGGGGTGACAGGTGGACATTGGATAGAAGATGTGAAGAACAGAGTAAGGACTTTTCAGGTTCCTTTTTGGTTTGGTATGAGCAGGTCTTTATTTCTAGCAAATGTTTTACTTCCTCTAATCAGTTGTGCTGACAAGTATGTTTCTGTTGGGCTAGTGAGTCACTGGAGAGGTCAGATGTATGCTGGACCCCCTAGAATCTCCCTCAAGTATTTTTTCTAACTGCTTAACACAGGTTCCCTACTGGAGGTGTGGGTAGCTTTCCAGCAGAAGTGGATTTTTCTAAATAAAGTTCTACATGAGATGAAGATCCAATTTCCTGGTGCTGAGCTGGTATGAAGGGGAATTAAATAAGGTGGGCAACAGCCCCTGAGTATTGGGGCTCTGGATGGAAGAGTGGAGCTGTCACATTACCCCTCATTCACCACCTTTCTTACCACAGAATGCCCGTTTCAAGGTCATGGATGATCAGTATCGGACCCTAATGCGAATCTCTGTAGCTGACCCAATGGTTCTGTCACTTATAGTGCCCAATGCCAAGAGGAGCCCTTACTTCCAAGGTCAGCATCTACAACAACTACTGAAGACAGGATCTGTGGAGCTGGAGGCCATCATCATGGCTCTGGAGGATGTCCTCTATGGGGTATGTGCCCACTTCCCCCGCCTCTTTTTCCTCAGTGACAGTGAACTAGTGGCCCTGCTGGCCGCCCCGCTAGAGGCCTCTGAGGCCCAGTCCTGGGCACAGCGTTGCTTTCCTCACATTAAAGCTGTGAAGTTCAGGTCCAGCCCAACTGTTGAGAAAAGCAAGAATGACCAGGAGTCAAGCTCCACTACAAGCACACAGAATCCAGTGGAGACAATCGCTGTGATAGGGGCATGTGGAGAGAAAGTGAAACTTCAGGGTCCTCTTCTTCTACACCCAGATCTTCCTAAATGGCTAGCCTCTTTGGAGAAGTGTCTGCGTTTTGTAATAGTGAACTTGCTGCAGAGCTGTGTGGCCACCCGCCTTGCTAAAGGCCCATCCCTGGTTAAGGCATTGAAGGCACTGCCTCAACAAAGAGAGGTGCCCATGCAACTATATACCCAGCACTGGCTAGATGCAGTCCAGGTTTTTCCATGGCAGTGCATACTGGTGGCAGAGGAGGTCGTGTGGCGGGCTGAGATGGAGGAGGCTCTATTTGAGAGGGGGAACATGCGCACAGTTTCCATACATGTACACAACCTGGAGGTACTGGTGCAATTTGTAAGAGCGCAGAGGAACTCCCAGGGTGAGCAGCCTCTGCCTTCTGTTCGCCAGACTAGCCTATTCAGTGCCCTGCTGGCCATGGCGGTAAATCATCGGGACATAGCACAACTCCTGGAAAAGCACCAGGTCAATGATCTAACAGACTTCCACTGGGTCCGACAACTTAAGTATCACCTGGGTTCATCACACTTGAGCCCTCAGAGCCCCCTGCAGTGTCTTAGAACGATTGCATCTGCTGAGCCCTCACTGTCACCAGCTGCATGCTGGATAAATGTGCTCGGCCGGTCCTTCATATACAATTACGAGTACCTGGGGCCCAAATTGGGGCCTTTACCCAGCCTGATGCATGAGCGGCAAATGTTGGTTCTCTTGTTGGCTCTGGAGGAGGTGGCCTGTGGAGCCCTCCTAGGACGGGATGGTTTGGGCAAGACAGAAATGGTGACTACCCTGGCATGGGCCCTGGGCCGCCAACTGGTAACAATGCCCTGCTTGCCCCAGATCGAGTTCCGATGTCTGAGCAATTACCTGAATGGGGCCCTTCAGTGTGGGGCCTGGTTGCTGTTGGAGAACGTTCACCAACTACCTCCTAGTCTACTCTCTGCCCTGGGCCAGCGTCTGGATGAACTACACCATCTTTATGCCCCACTGTACCAGAAAGCTTCTGAAAACATCAGTACTATAAACCCTACTAAGCCCCTATTCCTTGGTGCTGGTTTCTTTGAGAAGCATCATGTGTTCATGAACCTTGGCTATGGCTGTTTCCTGACATTTCGTGCCCTGAGCCTTTACATGCCTGCCAATCTACACCTGCTACTGCGTCCTGTGGCTTTGGCACTGCCTGACCTGCAGCGAGTGGCTGAACTTAACTTACTGGGAGCAGGGGTGCGGGATGCCTCTCGAATGGCGACTCGCCTATCCAAATTTTTCTCTCTAGAGCGCGAGCTAGTGTCTGGGACCTTGCCCTGCCGCTTGCCATTGCTCAAGCAGGTACTGGAAGACACAATACAGACACTAACTACAACCGAGGAGGAAAACGATCCCCAGCAGCCCTACAATCTAGCTGCCCCTGAGGAGGCTGCCCTACTGCATGCCCTGTTACACTCACCACTGTTCAGCATCCTCGATGGGCTCCGCCTGCAAAAGCTTCGAGAGCTGCTCTGTGGGATTTTCCCTAATGCTAGCCTTGTGTTGGCAGAACCTGTGACCCACAAACTGATGAGGTCGGTGGTGGTAGAAGAACTCCAGCAGCTGAGCCTGCTTCCTGCTCCTAACACATTGACATCTCTGGAGCAGCTCAGTCAGGCCCTGAGACGAGCTTCTGGTATTTTGCTCCTGGGTCCTGCCGGCAGTGGAAAGAGTACTTGTTGGAAGAGTTTATTTAAGATTCAGAATCGGCTGGCAGCCATGGAACAAACATCAACCCAGGGTTTCCAGTCTGTGGAAATCGCCCACCTATACCCTAGTGTGCTCAGCTCCCAAGAATTCCTAGGGTGGTCAGAGGGTCCATCCTGGCACTATGGTATCTTCCCCAAGCTTCTTCATGCTGCTCCTCATTATATAAATGTGGACTCAGAAGAGCAGCCAGAGAAATTCACAGGGATCCAGCAATGGATAGTATGTGATGGGGCCCCTAACTCTACATGGATAGACTCTATCACTTGCCTCCTAAGTGACCCTCCCCAGCTGAGTCTCCCTAATGGTCAACAGATAGCACGACCCCTGAGTACCTTTTTCATAATCGAGGTGGCAGAGGCAGCAGGCATGTCTCCAACAGTAGTAGGCCGATGTGCTCTTGTCTGGTGTTGTGGGGAGCAGACTTGGCAGTACATGCTTAATGTCTTGATGGCATCCCTACCCCATGAATACCACCTGCAACAAGAGACAGTCATTGAGCTCAACCACTTAGCTGAAACACTGGTGCCTGCAGTATTTCGATTCCTTACCCGCCTAGGTGCCAGTTCTCTGCTACAGGTACATGGGCATCAGACTGTTTGCCCGGGCGTGGCAGAAGTCACCAGCCTGGCCCGCATCTTGCGTGCTTTACTTGACCCTCATCTACGCTTATATGAAGAGGAGAAGCCACATGACCAAGGTAGGGAGGAAGAAAAGCTGGCTTTTGAGAGAACTGGGATCTTAAGATTAATTGGGTTATACCTGGGCCAGAAGCATGGGTTCATTGGTGTAACTGGTCCAGGGAACTTATAGTGAAGAGAAGTAATGTAGCCAATCTCTGTTTCCCCCTCTATCGTCTTTTTCTATGGATTCATACCACGGTAACCACTGCAGAAGACTTTAGCGGCAGCGATCTTGCAACCCAAAGCTTCAAATCTTCAAAAAGCAGGCTCCAGTCTGACAGCGACAATGTGAATAGAAAACAGAGGAGACATTTGCTCGCTATCAGCAGCTTTCTTTTTGCCACAATCTGGGGCTGTGGAGCCCACCTGTCCTCCAGGTACTGATGTGGGATGTCTTTGTGTGTGCTGTGAATTATCATTGGAAAATAAAGGAACTGTTTTGGCCTATGGCAAGCTAGCTTATAGTCAGGTGGGAAATCCAAGCATAGATAAAGGGGAAAGAGGGCGGAGTCACTCAGAGACTCTGCAAGCTGCTGCCCGCCCAAGAGAGCAAGGTGTCCTGGAACACAGGTAAAGCCACTAGTCATGTGGCAATTCATAGATTAATAGAAATGGGTTAAGTTGTAAGGGCTAGCTGATAATGAGCCTAAGTCATAAGCCAAACAGTTTGCAATTAATATAAACCTTTGTGTAATTATTTGGGGTTAAGTGGCAGGCAGCAGAGCTGCGGGTCCAAACCTTGGGGCTAGGCCGGAATGGACAGATCAAAAACTGCTTACTACAAGGTACCACAAGAATGGGAAATGCAGTGTGCAGAGAGCTGAGGTAGACCAGTCTGTGTTAATTAAAATTCATGGGACATTACAATGAGGATATGATAGAGTATATGAATGTCATAGATGAAACTTTTATGACTATCCAACTCTTGCCTATGTGTCCTTGAGCAGGCACTGGCCTCTCTTTGATAACTTCATGAGGAATTCTATTAGTTCCATATCCAACTACCCCGAGCCACCTCCTTCAGCCTTGGTGTTTGATCTACATGTAAACCTTGAAGATGGGACACTGGTCCCCTTTGCTGGCCAGTACCTGAGCAGCTGTGTCAAGGGAAGTCTGGGTACTTTCCAGCCTTCTTCCCAGGTATGAAGACAGTGAGGAAATAGTTTGGGTTGAAGCTTAAAGAGCTAAACTAGAGGGTAGCCCATCTTTGAGGTCCTTCTGAGGCACCCCTGTTCCCATACTCCGGTGTTTTCACAAGAGTACCCAACCTGTTCTTTAAATACAGCTTTAAAACAATTGCCCTAGAACTAATTTTTGGCCTGATTGCTTTCCTATCTGGAGCTGCCACAGTAAGCCTTGCTCCTATCCTGCAGACTGAACGGCTTTTGTATGCGGTGGACCTGCTCCTATCAAATGGACAGCCAGTGCTGCTTTCTGGAGAGATAGCCACAGGGAAGTCAGCTTTTGTGGAGGTGCTAGTGGAGCCAAACCACCCGTCCATCCACAGCCCCATTCACCCTGCCTTAAGGTCTACCCACCTTCGACACCTGCTGAGCAGAGGGATCCATGGACAAACACAAACTGGCTTTCTTGGCTATTACCAGGAATCCAAAGGCTCGCTCCTTTTCCTGATGGAAGATCTACACCTGGCTGCTTCTGGTGAGGAGTTGGGAGGAGGAAATGGACAGAAAGCTACTGCCATCTTACACTGAAGTTTGTGGCAATGTTCATAGATTCAAAGATCATCCTACAGATCAAACTTCAGTGTTTTTTTGTTTTGTCTAATTGTATATGTCTTCTTAGCATCACATTCATTCTCAAAACTTCTTCCACCATCTCTTTGATTTGACTGATAATTTTTATCTCTAAGTCAGACACCCCTCTTAAACATAGACCTATTTATCCCACTATCTACTATACATTTCTACCTTGATACCTCACATCTAGCTCTGGTCTGATCATGCCCTTCCAAATTGCTCTTGTGCCTCTGAGTAACAGATACCACCATCCAACCAGTTGCTTAAGCTATATCTCTTAATTTTTTTTAACATTTATTATGTGTGTGCATGCATGAAGCAGAGCATGCCAATGTCACATGCGTGGGGTTAGAAGAGAAATGAGTCCTCTCCTGCCATGTGGGGGTCCATAGATCAAACTCAGGTCACCAGGCTTGTTTACAAGTGCCCCTAACCACTAAGCAATCTCACTGGCTCCCGAGATAGGACTCCTGTTGAAGTCTCTTCATTCTTGACTAATTTCCGGTCCAACGCTTATAGATTCTGTCTTCTAAATATCATGGGAATCTTTGTACACACATCTTAGTTTAGAGGTAGATAATCATTACCTAGGACATTGACAGATCCACTGTGAAGTCCTTTGTGATTAAGCATTCTCTGGCTTCTATACTCTACTCTCACTGGTCTCAACGAGGATCCCCTGAGAATGCTGTCCTCTGTTGCCTTGTTGGCTTAATTGGCACAAATCCCATTTATTCTTTCCAAATCATCAAAGATATAGAATCCCCAAGAAGCCTGAGCCCCCAGGCTGGGTTAGGTTTCCACCCTAAGCTGTATACAGGTTAACAATCTGGTTATAAAATCAGATTTGCGTACACATTTGTCTTTTTGTCACATTCAGAGTGACATGATGGCATGAACATGTCTCATTCATTAGGAGACAGAATAGGAGCTAAATGCCCAATAAGCATTTGCAGAAGAAGAGATAATGAAAGAAGGAGGGAAATGGGCTAAAGTTTTGAGATATTGAAATTTAAATTTTCAAAGTGTGCTACCTCCAGATGGCAGGTCCTACATATGCATGAGAAAAGCAAAACTAAAATTTAAACAGAAGCTGTTGAAGTCAAGGAAGTCGATGTGCTGAAGTACTGACTGACTGGCTTGGTCAATCAGATATTGAAGTCTGTATGGTATGTAGAAAACTTGAGCGAGGTGTCTTAATACTTTAAAAAACTGAGAGGTGAAATTTATTGAATACTATGTCTTACATGGTTAATGTTTTTCATTTTGTTTGTTTGTTTGGTTTTTGGTTTTTTGAGACAGGGTTTCTCTGTGTAGCAGCCTTTGCCATCATGGAACTAGCTCTGTAGACCAGGCTGGCCTCGAACTCACACAGACATGCCTGCCTCTGCTTCCCAAGTGCTGAGACTAAATGTGTACTCCACCACTGCCTGGCCTTTTGTTATCTTTAATGTTTATAAAATCATAGAAATATAGAGATTTTATATTTATTTATTTTTCTGTATATGAGTGTTTGCCTGTATATATATACATATACATTCACACACATATAGGCCTGATGCCTGTAAAAGCTACAAAGGGGCAGCAGATCCCCTAGAATTAGAGTTACAGACTGTTTTGAGCTGCCCTGTGAATGCTGGAAGTAGAAAATTGGACTTCTGGAAGAACATCCAGTACTCTTAAACACTAAGTAATCTGTGCAGCCGCAGATGGGAATTTGTATAAAATGATGGTTTTAAAGAGGAATCGGAGCAGGAGAAGTGTCATGGAGAGGGATCTCGGTGGTAAGGAACTCTTGCTGTTCTCCCAGAAGACCTGAGTTCAGTCTCAACACCCACACTGGGCAGCTCACAACAACCCGTAACTAAAACTCCAGGAGAACTGGTGCTCTGCTCTGGACTTTGAGAGTGCCCATGCTCACACACAAATGCACGGAGATGCAGACAGACACACACACACATATACACACTAAACTTCAAGGAAGGAGACATACATTTTATAATTTGTTTAAAACATCCTAGCTTTTAAGTGCCAGGATTAATATTAAAATCCAGTTCTATTTTTCAACCATGTTTTGTTCATTGTAATGAACTTAAATAAGGATTTAAGGTGTCAGTAGTTAATAAGAGGGATAAGGGCAGGCCTAGTAAGGCAGAAGAATATGTAGATGACACATTCCAGCCAAGGAAGGACTTTAATAGAGGAGCTAGCTAAAACACTGCCAACAGTACACAAAGGGGAGAATGTTAGAGCTGCCAGTGTGAAAAGGTGTCTTTGGGTGACAGCCACCAAAACATTTCCTATGAAATTTAAAGGATAACTACACATTTAAAAAGAAAGAAAAAGGGGCTGGAGAGCTGGCTCAGCGGTTAAGAGCACCGTCTGCTCTTCCAGAGGACCCGGGTTCAATTCCCAGCACCCACATGGCAGCTAACAACTGTCTGTAGTTCCAATTCCAGGCAAACACTAAGGAAAATAAATAAATAAAGGTTTTTTTTAAAAAAAAAAAAAGAAAGAAAAAAATGTGACCCACTATCAGAATTAAACACTGAGCTGGGCATGCTGGCACATGCCTGGAATTGCTGCCTACAGGGAGCTAAGCCAGGAAGATAGGACGATCATAAGGCCATCCTGGGCTACACAGTGAGGCTCTGAAGGAGACGGTGGAGGCGAAGAGGAGTTTAATAGAAAGTGACCCTGGCATGACATACATGTTAGATTTAGCAGGCAAGTACTTTAAAGCAACTGTTAAAAGTATTCAGGGGGCTGGAGAGATGGTTCAGCAGTTAAGATCATTGTTGCTTTTCCAGAAGACTTTCATTCAATTCCTAGCACCCATGTGGCAGCTCACAACCATCTTTAACTCCAGCTCCAGACAGTCTGACACCCACTTCTCACCTCTATGAGTACCAGGCAAACTGTATACTGCACATATACATATAGGCAAAGCATTGATACATGTAAAATAAGTAAGTCTAAAAAGTATTCAGGGGTGTTTGAGAGATGACTCTGTGGCTAAGCACATTAGCTGTTTTTCAGAGGGTCTGGGTTAATTCCCAGCATTCACATGGCAGCCTATAACCATTTGTAGCATCCAGCTCCAGGGCACCTGATGCCCTTTTCTGGCCTCTGCTAGAACCCGCACATATATGGCATATGTTCACACGAACACAGACAGACATAAATAAATAAAATCTTAAAAAGAAATGCTAAGTGACTTTGATCAGCAGGGTGGCAGTGGTGACTTATGGAAACCAGATGTGCAGACGAGTTAAGAGCATCACCAATAATGACTGTAGTTGTGTATAAACAACTGTCATTTTCTTTCTATACTTTTCTTAAAAGATAGCTGGTCGTCAAAACAAGCGCAGTGATGTTGTTAGTGGGGCTGAATGTAGGTAAAAGTAAACGTGGGGAGAACTTAGAAACTGTATTATAGTATTGTTTTCTTGAATTTGCCTGAGGCAAAATCAAACACGGGTTCCTAAATAAAGCACACAGATAAGCATTATTTGGAAAAGCCAAAACCTGGAACTAACCTAAATGCCCTTCCATGTGTTGCTGGATCTACAAATTGTGGCATTTTCATAATAGAATTTACTGTATATTGTATAATAATGTATCAAATTACATGTATGTACAAACATATGAATGTCAAATGCAGGCGGAGTGGAAGAAAATATATGATGAAGTAGGTGCTATGCGAGTCTATTTATATAAACTTCTAAAAGAAGCATAGTTGACAGTGACAGCAATCCGTTCAGAGAGCCATGTCTTCACGGTGGTAGAATGGGGTCATGGTAGAGAGCCCAAAGGAGCTTTCGGGGCCGATGAAATCTAAATAGCTTTAAAAAGGTAGTTTACAGAGGTGTCCACATTGTCAGAACGCCACTGGACATTTAAACATATATTTTGTTTTGTGTTAATTACTTTCCTGTCTTTAATATTTTTAGCTTAGGATATAAAATAATGGGCGTTATTATGGTATTTTCATGCACATGTGTTTTTGTTCTCTGTTTCCTTTCCACTCCCCTCTTCATTCTCCTTGCCTCTTGTGTGAGTGTGTGTGTGTGTACGCGCATGTGTGTGCGTGCGCATGCATGTGAGTGTAGGTGCACTGTGTGCCACAGCATATATGAAAAGGTCAAAGAACAACCTTCAGAAACTGGGTCTCTCTTTCACTTTCTGAGGTAGCAAGATCTCTCTTACTCCCGTGAATATGCTGTGTACTCCAGGCTAGCTGGCCCACAGCTGCCCCGAAATTCTTCTGTTCCTACCTCCCATCTCTCAGTAGCTGTGCTGGGATTACACATACACCTGGCTGTTTTACATGGGTTCTAGGGATTGAATTCTAATTGTCACACTTGTTTGGCTAGCACTCATAATCACTGAGTCATCTCCCTGGCCTTTTTTTTGGTGGTGGTGGGGGTTCCTTATGTAGTTCAGGTTGACCCTAAAGCCACTATGTAGCCAAAGGTGGCCTTGAGCTCTTGGTCCACCTGTCTCTACCTCCAAAGTTCTGGGATGATAGGTATATACCACCATGACTGGATCAAAGCATAGGTGTGACATAACTACATTCTCTAACGGAGATGGTTTGCTCTTTCTAACTGGGCTCTGACTCAGTTTCCAACTATCTTATCTTACAAATCTTATTGCAATATTTATTTCCTTCCATCAATGAGTAGGTAGGAGCTAGGGGAGGAGAGAGAAGACATTACTTCATTTAGGAATGTGTGGAGAGAGAGAGTGAGAGAGAGAGAAACTTGCTCTGAGGTTGCCAAATGCCAAAACATCAGATACACAAAATTCTTTTAGAACTCTGTGTGCTGGAAAAAGAGGAGGCCGGAATGGGAGGTACTCCGGGATGCTTTCATGTGGACTTTGCACATGTCCTCAATGCTGGTCTTAATGTTTTACAGACCCAGAGAAGAGCAGCCAGCCAGTGCTTGAGACTCTGCGCCAGGCAATGGAAGGCACCGTCTATGCCCGTAACTCCTTGGAATTACAGACGCTGCAGCCTACAGTCAACTTCCTTGCCACTGCTACAGTGTCAGGCTACTCTGAGCGTCCACTCTGTCCACGTCTCTTCCGACTCTTCACAGTGCTGGCCCTGGAAAACATGACCGAGGACACACTTATGAGTAGGCATGTACCTAGTATCCAAGCCTGGCTTGAGCGCTTCCCCTCTGTGGAGCAGGAGCACACTCTGGCAAGAGCCCTCGTTAGGGCTTCACTGAAGGCTTGGGAGGCTGTGTGCAACTGCTTCATGCCTTCACCTTTCCACCCACACTACCGCTTTTCCATGCATTCTGTGAGCCACATTCTGGGAAGCCTGCAGCTGCTGCCTGCAAGAATGGGCTCACGAGGGTTTGTAGATTCTTTCCATCACCAGGAGCACTTGCGCCGGGTGTCTGGCTTGCGTGGAACTCGCCTGACTATCATGATGTCTATGCGCATCATGGTACGTCTTTGGTTACATGAGGCACAAAGAACATTCTGTGACCGGCTGGACAATGATAAGGAACGTTCCCATTGTGCTAAGCTGCTTCTAGAAGTAGCTCAGAACGTCTTCTGTGGTGGGCCAGATTCTCAGCCGTTGGTCAAGGACTATGAGGAGGAGGTGGAGGAGGAAAAGGTGCCTGAAGTAGAATCTGAAGGAGAAATAGCCCAGTGGGAAGACTTGAGCAACAGTGACAGTGAGTCAGAGGATGAAGAGGATCCGTATGGCATTCAGGCCACCACAGGCTCATTCCTCAGCGATAGCAGTCTAGTACCATTCCCCATAAAGTCGGTAAACAAGGAGAACACAGAAAGTATAAGTCAGATGGCTGAGCAGGAAGATGATATAAGGGCTTCTTGTGATAAGCTCCAGTCAGAGACACCCAAGAGTGAGTGGCAGACCGCACCTCAGATGGACTTACTTTTACCCTTGTTGCTACCTGTTCTGTTGCTCTATCCCCAGGAGAAACCCTCAGACCTAGTGTTCAGTCTGGAACTTACACTGGGATCTAACTTTGAGAGTCCCAACTTGTACTTGGAACGGCAGTGGGAAAACCTGGAAAAGCAGTTGGCTGCGTCAGCTGTTGAGCTGAAGCTGAACCCCCACCTTGCTCAGTGCCACATGATGACCCAGCATGTGGCCCGCCTGGTCCGCGTTCTGGCTAGGCCCAGGCAGCATGGCCTACTGTTCTCAGGGGTGAGAGGTACTGGGCGCCATACAGCCATCAGACTGGCTTCTAGCATTTATCAGGCTCACCTCTTTCATTTGCCATCTGAGTCAGAGGAAGCTATTTTCCAATGCCTCCGAGATGCTAGCTGGTGTGCCGGAGTATTAAATCAGCCAGTAGCTCTTATGGTTCCTGAGAGTGTGAGTATTGCTATCTTCCACCGACTGGTGGCTCTGGCAACCTCGGGTAGCTTCCCTGACCAGTACACAGAGGCAGATCTGGATAACATCGAAGAACATCTCCCCAAAGAGAACGTTGCAGTCAAACTTATCATTAAAAAGGACACAATACTGCGTAGGTAAGTCCCAAAACTTGCCCATGGCAGTTCCGCTTTTATTCTTTCCTGACCAAAAAGACAACAGAAAAATCTATATTCTGTCATGAGAACTCTGAAGATGTAAAGTTAAAGGTTCAGGGTTGGAACAGGGGTCTGGATGTGCAAACAGGTATAAAGGAAGTTGAAAGCTGAGTTTCTGACTTACAGGTTCTACCAGCAAGTGTGTAGCAACTTGCACATGTTTATCTTGATGGGAGATACTCAAGCCCAAAAGCAGCTGCCTTCCACTCTTCTCCTGAGGCTCCTTCAGCTGGCCACTGCCAGTGTTGACCGGTATGAAGCCTGGGACCAAGCTTCCCTGGTCAGGATTGCTCAGGGCCACTTAGAGAATGTTCAGACACTACCTCTTGATGATGGTGAGTCACTTTTCATTTGTTCTGACCACTTATCCCAACTAGCTAGTGAGAGTTACTGGCCAGGGCAGTCTCTCTCATCCTCTTGATCTGATATCTTCCTTTTCTCCATCTTCTTGCTTTATGGCTGATTTTTTTTTTTTACATTCTTTCCTTTCTCATTCCCCTCCAAGCCTACAAGGTCAGACCAAAATTGTATCCATTGCAGGCTCATTGAAGTGTCCAGATATCAAGGCCTTAATCCCCAATGTGGCCAAAATCATGGCTCTCATCCACCTTTCATCTGCATATTACCATCAGCACATTTGCCCTGCAATGCCACTGGTCACTCCAAAGACATTCCTGGACTTCTTGGATATGTTCCTGCTGCTTCAGCAGCAGATGATCCTGGCAATGAGAATGAGGGCCCGGCGGTAAGCATCCCCATCCCTGAAGCTGGCATCTTTCTGCTCTCTCTTGAGGCAATTCACTGGTATTTTGTGTTTCTAGTATCCATACTGCCCTGAAGACTCTAAGGCTGCTGGTTGAGAGGCACAGCACCCAAACTAACATGCTAACTGACCTGGAGAAGCAGCTAAAAGGCTCCTACAAGGTAAAAAGGGAGAAGACTGTGAGATGTATACAGCTGTGTGTGTCAAAGCAAAGGGATGGGATAGAACCAACAACCTAAGCAAATTTTGTTTCTTGTTTCTTTTAGAATCTCCTTTTCCTTGGAGGAACTCTCTAATCCCTGCTTTCTCTTTCATTGCATCCCAGGGCCCAAAGTTTTCCATGGTACAGCTCAGACTAAATTGACTTTACTTTCTTTTTTCAAATTATTTGTTTTTAAAGTTTATTCTATATCTACCACTGCTCCCCTTTCCTTCCTCCTCCCAGTCCTCCCTCAGCCTCTCCCCACCCCATCTGCCCATCTATTCCCCGCAAAAGAGCAAGGAGTCCCCAGGTGGGTCAGTTCATTCAGGCATATACAGTTGAGGTAGGTCCTAGTCTCTCATCCCAATATTAAGGCTGAGTTAGGTGTTCCTCTGTAGGGAATGGGCTTAAGATGTCAGTTCATTCAACAGAGACATACTCTTATCCTACTGCAAGAGGCTCCACAAACTGCCCATGCCATTTGACAGTCATCTGCCTTTGGAGGGTTTAGTTCCTTTCCATGAAGGTTCCTCAGTGATTATTTCTCAGTCAGTGAGCTCCCAATAGCTTGGGTCAACCATCTCTGTGGGTCTCCTCCTCATGATCCTTATCCCTTTGGTCATATACTCTCCCTCCTCTCTCTCTCTTCAGCTGGACCAGGAGTTGAACCTGGTGTTTAGCTATGGATCTCTGCTTCTGCCTCTATCCACTGCTGCCTCTATCCACTTAGAGTGGTCATTCATTTGATTATAGGGGAAGACCTGTTTAGCCATCTTCTCTATTATTGCTTGGAATCTAGCCAGGGATATTTTGTGAGTTCATGGAAGTTTCCTTACCACCTGGTTTCTTTCTAACCCCACAGTGGCTCCCTCTATCAAGATATTGGTTCCTTTATTTCACAGCATACAGAAAGACATTCTCACATCAGTGCCCCCTAGATATCTGCATTCCTCTCCAGTGACAGTCATCTGCTTCCCCCTCCATATCACTTTGTTTTGCACATTTCTTCCCCCAAAAATCAACAAATGTATAAGGCTGTGGTGAAGAGTGAGACAGTGTGGAGGAGTAGTAGAAACAGGAAAGAGTATTCACTATAGCAAAGAAACAATCATACTTTAATGGTTTACTAAACATCAGTGTCCTGAATTTCTTTAGTTAGCCTCTGCTGCTGGGTATTTCCCAGAACCATCTCCTTTTTTCCAACACTTGCTCCGCTTCTCATCAACCTCCCTCTTTCCACTTTAATGCTACCCTAAATGCAGTTTTCTTTCTGGCCCAAACCTTAATCTTTTTGCTTTGTTATGCAGAGCCAATCATTTTTAAATAAGTAAACTTCTCATATCTTGCTAAAACTACCAGGTGAGAGTTGCTGCTTCTTCCCCAGCCAAATACTCTATTTGCAGTGTTTGTACAAACTAGTGAGAAGTTTTATTTTTTTAATACAATGGCTTTTGAAATAGCACTTTGCTTTCCTTTCTGTCACATATGTCTTTGAAAAAGGTTCAGGACTGGCTACTGAGAAATGCATTCTCAACTATGTAATCTGCTTAGCTTTCCCTGTAAGCTTTCAGGCCTTGTAACTTCTCTTCACACCAGTGTGAGCAGGGCTAGTTTCCTATATTATATAATTTCCATAGTGTTTTGTGTAAATTGTGGCCCTGGAGTTCTCAAGGTACTGGTGCCCTCTTCCTATTGCGGCCAGCCTATGATGAACAGGTTTGACCTCAAGACTTAGACGAGTTTCAAAATGGGGAAACGGAGTGGTAGAAAGTTCTAAGTAAATAGGAGGCTCCTTTTTTACTTTTTCTAAATTCTAGTGCTTGCCTTGGGTTCTACATTTTCTCAAGACAATAATAACTGATCTGATTACATTGTCTTGCTAGTCATTGATTCCTTATATCATACCATAATATAGGAAGTTACAAATATAGCTGAGACATTCATAATCTCAGGTGTCATTTGGTTAGATTCCTTTGGTCATGCATCCTTCTAGTGTTTCCCATCCCAAGAAATGACACTACCATTCCCTAAATCATCTTAAGCCAAATCCCCAGAATTATTCTGTTTTTTCCCAGTTTTCCCTTTCTCATACTCAAATAGTTCATTTATTCATTGGTATTACCAACAAAATTAAGTGAACTCCTTTTGCCCAGGCCCTCAAAACTTATGTGTTTGTGGCTATGTTTACATTTAAGTAGACGGATAGATTGATGGGTAGGTAAAAAGATAATACATTCCTTGCATGGGAAGCAACTGTTCCTTTCTGATCTACTGATGAGAAAACATTGATCCAATGAGGCTAAGAGACATAGTTTAGGCTTGTCTGGCAATTTCAAACAGTTATTCATGTTATGACAGGCAAAGTCCAGAGTGTTCTAAGATACAGCATGAAGAGTTTTCCAGAGAGTAGAAAAAAATGAAAGGAAGGGGAAGAGAAGAAAGAGGAGGCAATCTGAGAATACAGCACAATGTGTGTAGTATGACGTGGATGTTTAAAAAACCATTCTTTTAAGATGTAAACAACAGAGCAGTACAAAGAATTGTTCCATGAGGTAATATTTGGACAAGTATAAAGGGAGGTGGACAAGAACAACATCTGGGCTGATGCATCAGCATGAGTGAAGACATATAGACTAGAGAACATTCACCACACTAGAGGAACTGCAGGTCAGGAGTGTCTGGAGAATATGGTACTCAGGAAAAGAAAAGAATGAGCCTAGAAAGATGAGTGGCCAAGAAGGTGAGTGTTAAGGTATAAAGACAATGAGGATCAATGAAAGAAAACCAATTAGGATGCAGTGTGGTTAATGATTGGAGGACAGGAATAAGAGCAGAAACTGAGGCACTAGTTAGAAAAGTAATGTGAAGCTCAGGAGATTCTGACTGTCAACAGACATTGGGAATGGGAGTGGAGATAAGACACATTTAAGAGATATAATAGAACTATAAAAATGTGCTAGGTTTGAGGAAATAGAAGAGATTGAGCCAAGGGTAGCAACAAGATTTCTTCTGTGAGTAATGTGTGTACCTTGTGTCCAAGGTATTTGGGAAAAGACACAGGAAGAGGAGTAAGACTGATTGCAAGACAGCTAAGGAGTCATGAACACACTCATTTTAGGGACATTTAGAGTTGGAGGGGACTAAAAGGGGCTTAAGTAGATGGATCCATAGTGTAGGGCTGGGTAAGGGATGTGGCTATAGAGAAATTTGAGTTTTTAGAGTAATGATTTGGTATAGTAAATCACTACCAAACATAGTACAATCAGTCAAGACCGTGATATTAGAGCATGTGTGGAAGTGTAGGATGAGAAGAAATGGGGGCCTGGAAACTTGTATTAAGGAAGTGGTTTAGGGATGGCAAAAGAAGAAACAGAGAGATCAATCCAATGACATGAAGGCCAGGCGCAGAGAAAGCTTCCAGAGGGAGGGACAGTGTTCTCTGGCAACTGTTGCTAGGAATTTGGGGACAGAAGAGATGTAGCAGAATAGTTAGGCAAGCTTTGAAGTTACTTGTATGGCAATAAGAATGGCAGGAAAAGCAATTCCACGCACACACATAAGGTCATGCTACTAGATAAGTCACAGGTCCAGATCAAACATTCCATCTATGGCCTACTGGGAGTTTGGCTAGGTCACACTATCATGCTTATTATATTTCTGTGGGGGGTGGTCTCATACAGCCCAGAGAATGGGGCTGCAAAGTCTAGACCTCTGTTCACAGAACGTCGGTATGTATCAAAGCCAGCTTGAGCAAATCAAGATCCTATACAATCTGAAGATGGTGGAATGTCGACATCAGGAGAGTCTCATTGAGAATCTTATCAGGCAGCAAGGTGCCCTACAGACTCAACAGGAGGCTTTCCTGGAACAGGTAGGCTCTTCCTGCTATCTGCTCTTTTGGGGAGAGGACAACCATTCATTCATAGGATAGTCAGAGGACAGAATGGGGTGACAACGGGGCTTGGTAAGGAGGCCAAGATTATAGGGAAGCTTGGAAATTAACCCTCATGAGGAACCTTAAGAGAGATGAGTCCTCTTGAAAGTATCCTGAAGAGTGAGCAGAACATTGCAGGATCTCTGCAGCATGCATCTATCTTCATTTAGATGGGCAAGGCATTTCTAGGTCCTTTGAGCAAGCTGCAGGTGGCTGACTTTGAGGAGATAAGAAGCTATCGAGCCCCACCAGAATCTGTAGTCCAGGTGACGGATGCATTGTGTGACCTCTTCCACCATGAGACAGGCTGGGCCAATGCCAAGCAGCTGTTGTGTACTGAAGATTTTTATCAGGTAGGGAGGATGACATACCATAAAAAGGGAGGGGGTCACATACAGGGAGAATTGGGCAGGATTAGCCTTTTGAGTCAAGGTCAAGAGCACTCATCTCTTTCCCTCTTTCTTTAATGCATGTCCTCCTAGGAGCTGGTATTCTTCCCCAAGGAGAAGCTGACCGACGCAGAGCTGATCAAGTTAAACCAAGCTCTGAAAGCTCCAGGTATGAGTGATGCAGCCTTGAGGTCAGTAAGCATCCCTGCGGCAAACCTGGCAGTCTGGCTCTGGGCTGTTCTGCGCTATGGGCTGGCACATCGCCGAGGATTGCCCACCGGTCTGTTGCTGCGGCAGGTGGAGGCAACACTGGCTCGGGAGCAGGCCCACCTAGGCCAGTTCCAGTTTCAGGCCCATGATCTGCTAGAGCAAACTTTGTCTCTGACTAAGAAGCTCGAAGATGCCCAAGCCTCTTATAGCCTTGTCATGGAGACCCTCAATCAGGCACAATGCGGAAGGTATCACAAATGGCCCATGAAGTCTGCACTGCTCACACCCATGCACATGTGGACCAAACAGCTCCAGGTAACAAGCTCTTCCCAGATGTCTCTCTCCCAGTTCATTTTACATCCTACCATGTATGTGCCTTGCTTCCCCTCTGTCCTTCCACACCTTCTTCTTCATAGTTTCTTGTACGTATTGCCTTGTTCCCCTTGGGGTAACCTTCTGTCTGCCCTTCCACATGCCTCTCTACCTTACTATTTATGCTTTGCTTACCTCTCCACACCAGAAGTTGAAGGATCATTGCCAGACTGTATTTGGAGATTCCCTCTTGTGCTCAGCTGCCATTGTCTATCTGGGTCCCTTCCCACCACAGCGGCGCCAAGAACTGTTGGAAAAGTGGCTGTCTCTGTGTCAGGGCTTTGAGGAGGCACTGGAGCCAGATGATGTGGCACAGGCACTAAAGCAGAAATCAGTTAGGGTGCCACCGAAGAACCCTCTGGTGCCCACATGTACTCCCTTCAGGATTTTGAACTTATTGAGCTGTGAATCTGAACAGCACCAGTGGGATAGAGACCTGAAGCCCCAAGCAAAGTCAGCTCGCTTGTTAGGCCTGCTGCTGCGTAGCCACGTCTACTATAACAGCTACCGCTGGCCCCTGCTGCTCGACCCTAGCAACCAGGCCCTCATCTGGTTGAACCCATTACCCCTGAAACAGAACAAGTGGTTGGCACCACCTTCCAAAGAGAGCAGAGGTAGGCATGGATAATGGCATTATGCTTCTTGGGTGTCTGAGTTACTCAAAAGCTCTCAGCTTCTATGGTCTTCCCTGTCATGGTGGAAATGCTGAGTTTTTATGGCTAACACATATCATACTTTACCAGCCTGAACTATATCCATAAATTTGTTCTCATTTACTGTTTTTGTCTAGTTGGTTTTATCTCATGCTACAATGGTCCTAAATCTATATAGCTAGACAAGCCACGAGCTTCTGTTTCTCTGTTATACTTATCATGGGAAATCCTACTTACAAATAAAGCTAACACTTTTGGGTAATATTTATTACCCAAATTCATGCAACATTTAGAATTTCCATTGGCTGCATATGAATCAGGGACCCATCTGAATAGAGTGTTGGCAAGAACATTCCCTTCTAGAAGGAAATGAAGGAATTTATTTGTAAAAGAGGGGTTGGAGGGAGTTGAGCACATGAAAGGAAAACTGTGTCGCCTTATATGAACAGAGGTCTTTATGGAAATAATGAACTTTGGGACCTTGAAATGAGATAGTTCTGCACCTTAAATGAATGAGGCCTAAGACCTGTGACAGGCATCTTTTAAGAGACAAAGGACAAAAAATACACAGTAGGGGAGAGCATGTGAGGGAGACCAGTTACAGAGCCACAGCTGAAGAATACTAAAATCCCACTCACCAGAGGATGGAAGGGGCAAAGACAGATTCCCCTTTAGAGCCTTTGGAGGGAATAAAGCTTTGCTGGCACTTTGATTTCAGACATCTGGCCTCCACAACTGAGAAAATATTAGTTTAAGCCACTAGGTTTGTACAAAGTTCCCATGGTCATCCCAGAAACTAATCTATAGGTCATAGTTGCAAGATGTCTACCACTCAGGTATCGTGTGAAAGCTACTGCTGGCATTCTATTTCTCCTCTCAAGAAAGCAAAGGTTTTCAGAAATATAAGGCAGAATTTTGGTCCCCAACATTTTCTTCTTTCAATTGCTAGGAAAGCATTATACTACCAAGCTACATCTGCAGCCCCAACCTTTGCTTTCTGGTATGACTCCTATAATATTCAGGATAAAAAAAAAAAAAAACTTCAGATTGCACCAAGGTCCCTAATCAATGTGCCTTAAGGAGAGCTGTCATTCTGAATTATCTTGGGGAAGTTCAAGCTAATCCTGAAGGTCAGGGACAGTCAACAGCAATGGCTGTTGCTGGCTTGGAGATGGATGAGCCTTACAGGTCATCTGTCGGAGGAAAATAGACACTGTGAAAACCCCTTAAGAGCCAAGCTCAGTGGCGCACACCTATGGGCTCAGGCACCCAAGAAGCCACAGCATGAGGATGGATTGAGCCCAACAGTTTGGGAAACATAGAGATATCCTATCTTAAAAAAAAACAACCAAACAACAAATAATCCACTAAACCTGAAGGAGGTCTTCCAGCCCCAGATGAGACCTTCATCTAAGCCCAATATGTGGCTGAAGCAGAGACTCTAGCCATGCTGAAGGATCAGTAGCCTTCAGTATTAGGGATAACAAATGGTGCCTTAAACTGTTAAATTTGCTGTAATTTGTTATCAAGAGAAAATGAATCCAACAAACTGTAGACCTGGGTAGCCTACACTTGTAAGAGAACCTAGAAAGGAAGCAAGTGTTTATCTCTTGTTTCAGGAGAAAAGGGGACTGGGGATGCTACGCTACCTTTTTTGGTTTCCAGCACCCAGCTGTGACTTTTCTAGTGCAGTAGTTTATAACCCTTCACTTACAAGCCATTGCTTCAGGCACCAATTTCCCTATCAGGTTTAAAAAAAAAAATGAGGGCATGTATTAACTCTTCCAACCAACCCACAGAAAAGGCAGAAATGGAGCCAATATCAGAGATGACTAGATGATTTCTTTCTTGAAATTTTAGAGTAACAATGACAATCACCACAAATGAGCATTTATTGTTTTCTGTGTGCTGGCCCATATTGTATATCATTGCAGTTAATACCTAGAACAAGTCTAATATCAACTCAGTTCTCGAATGGAAAAACTGAGTCATAGAACTTAAGCAGGCTTCCTCAACTGTCTTCCTCTAGACTTCCATTCATGAAGTCTCCCCGAGAAAATAAGCTTCTCTTCTAAGAAACACTCTTTTGTATCTTCTCATCCCAGCAAAGCGCCATGTGACAAACCAAGGCAGTGAAGACTCAGAAGATGAAGGTGATGATGACGACGACAATGGTGATGATGATGAAGATAGAAACAAGGCCAATAGCCAAACAAAAGATCAGAAAACAGAGGAACACAAGAGTGAGGAGAAAGAGACAGAGGAACAAGAAGCAGAGAGAGAAAAGAGTGAGATGGAGAGTTCTTGCTCAAGTCCATCATCTGAGACTCAGTCTCCAGTTCCTTGTCTTACTGTGCTCTCAGGCACTGACCCAGAGTTGGGGTCTCAGCTCCTGGAGGCAGCTGCCAACGGTGAGAACCATAACCCCAATTTTCTTCCCTAAATCTGTGGCCCCACAATCTTTTCACACCCCAATCTGACCTTAGCTCTGATACTACATCCCACCATGTTGAAGAATCTAGATTGAGTTCTCTTATTAGCCAAGAGAGAACTGATCAGAAGCAGCCCTGCACAGGGACTGGGTGACATGGATGCTGGCATCGTGAATAGCTATTGTCACTTCCTCTCACAGGCCTGACTGTGCTCTTGACTAATATGGAGCTGAGCCTAGGATGCCAAGAACTTCGCTGGCTGCTGTCAAGGGAGAATCTCACTCCACCCCAAGTGCAGCCTGGCTTCTGTCTCTATCTGAGCACTACCCTTTCAATCCATGCTTTAGAACGAGGTGAGGCCAGAGGGTAGGTTACTAGCATAGCTTTGTGGACATACTGGGCCCCCAGAATCATCCCTAAGAGGGCTTTATTCAACTAGGCTCAGAGCAGGCTCAGAACTGTGATAGTCGAATTCCCTGTCTGCCCGACCCTTGACTCTGACATGTGTGAATTAGCATTTTCTATGTGACCTCAAGTACTAGGTTGTGAATTGCTGAAAGGGTTGAATGTCCTGGATCTGGGTCTGAACATGGAAATGCTAGAAGAACAGATGCTGCACGAAATCCTGTGCAGAGAACGTCCAGATCTTGAGACCCGCTGGCAGGACCTCAAAATCAGAGCAGTGGATACCTATGAAGCTGTGAAGGCTGCTGAGGTGCATGGGAGTCCAGCCCATGGGGTGGGATAAACACTGGAAGGGTTAAAGTATAGAGCTGGGGACTACCACAAAGGTCCAGATCCATCAAACAAATTATTACCACATGCAGGAACAGTTGCTGGTGATATTGCTACTTCAGAACTCAAAGCATAAGAAACCGTCCAAGTTTCTGAGAGAAATGGTGAGGACTCAGGCAAAGTTATGTCAACTGAATGCTCACAGGGAGGAGTTAGAAGAGCAGAAGCTGGAGGAGATGGCATTGTGGGCACCCTACCGGCAGATAGCCTGTCATGGGATGGCTATAGTAGAGGCCCTAAGCCCACTACAGAACTTGCTGCCATTTTTCTGTATGAATATAGAGGACTGGTTGGCAGCCACCAGGCAGGCTCTAGACAGCACAAAACCACATGATAGTTATCACGGAGAGGACTTGGCCAGTCATCTGCTGCAGTTGAAAATACACCTGACCCGCCATCTGCTAAGCAGCACGTTGGCTGCCCTAGGCTTGACCCAAACACCCATAGTGGGTGCCTTGGGTGCTTTGGCCCTGCTTCAAGTGACAAAGAAGACACCAAAGCTAGAGAGGCTGGCGTTGTGGCCTGGACTGTCAGCCTCTCCTAGCACAAGCCATAACACACAGGTCCCTGGTGTGGTTAGGCCAGCCTGGCTAGGCGTAAGAGCCTGGCAAGAATGTGGGGCATTGGAGCTGCTATCTCCATTTGCTGGGCTACGTGCATCCCTGGCAGGCCACTCTGGTGTGTGGCAGGATTACCTGTCACTATCATCCACTGTGCTGGGTCCTGCACCTGGTCCTAATTCAGAGCCACTTAGCCTCTTTCAGAAGCTGATTCTGTGGCGTGTACTGCGACCAGATAGCCTGGCTGGTGCCCTAGCAGACATCACCACCAGCCTACTAGGTCGGCCCCTAGATGAAGATTTGGGTGCCCCTACCATGATCTTTGAACATAATCACGCTACTCAGCCCATACTGATCATGCTGCCACCAGCTAGCCACCATTCAGCCACCCTGCATCCTGTGACTATCATCCGGAAACTAGCTGCCAACCATGAAAAGGTTTGAATCTAGTCACTTGACCCAGAGTGAGTGGGCTTCTATGGGCTGGGATGGAGTGTGGGGAACCTGTCCCAGCATCCTCATGGGTCTTTTAAAATAACACACACACTTAGGATTATTGTAGCATAACTGAGTCTATCAAATCACCCCAGGATCATTTGAGTTGCTCTTGTCACCTTCTAATGGTTCCTAGAAACAGAAGCATCTGCATGTGATAGCACTAGGCTCTGAAGATTGGGATCCTGTCTCAACTATAGTCAACACTCTATGCCAGGCTATGCTCCAGGGGCACTGGTTGGTGCTGGATAACTGTCATTTGATGCCCCATTGGCCAAGAGAACTGCTACAACCCTTGCTAGGACTGCTGGATGGAGCCAAGGGTAAGTATACTGCTTTGGGATGGCTTCGAGGATTCTACCCTACACTGAGCTTGAATTCTAAGTCTTCATGTCTGATCTCCAAGTGTGAAGCTTATCCCTTTGGCCTTGTGTCTGATTCCTGTTGCTCCAGTCTTTAATATGAGCCCTGGACTTGTGGGTCAATCTATTCATTACCTGAGGATTTATTTCAGCCCCTTATCTAAACTTAGTGGTCTCGGATTCAGAACTGCTAGCCGAACCAGAAACTAGGAATATGGCCACTGTCCACAGAGAGTTCCGTCTTTGGCTGATTGTGTCTACAGAGGCCAGTGCCTCCTTGCCAGGTGAGGAGCATCCCTTTACCAGCTAGCAATTCCTTAGGCAGAAGAGTGACTGTACTGTGCTGACTCAGCACTCTGCTTCCTCCACAGGGGTGCTGACCCGACACTCCATTCCTGTTTTCTGGGACCAGTCCTTAGAACTGGGCCGTATCTTGATCGACAGTGTGGATTCCCAGCAAAGGCTCTGCAGGCAGCCTCTCCGCCAGACACTGCCTTTGTTTGTCCTGCATGGTCTCCTACTACACCGACAGCTCTATGGGATGAAGCTGCAAGCACACAGGGGGCGCTGGTGAGGGACCCACCAGTCCTGTTCAGTCACCAGCTAACACTGAATACCTCTTCCATATGCTTGAATGAGAAAACTGATATTTGGAACCTCCCAAGAGTGAAGGCAAGGGGAAGGCAAGGAAGTCTTCTCCAAGGACTTCATTTGCAATCTCACTTTGAACTGAGCCTTAAAAGCTGAAGTCAGTTGGATAGAAACAAAGTTTTTCTAAGCTGAGGGAAAGACTTCAGTGTGGCCGAGGTAGACAGCTGGGAATGAAACAGAGAAAGGTGAAGCGTATCACAAAGGACTCTAAGGGCATGGCGAGGGGCCTCCCACATTCAGGAAGCCCCTGGGGGTGGGGGTGGGGTTAAATAGGAGAGGAAACTTGATCCCCTGAAAAGTATCACCCAGGCTGCTGCGATGTGAAGAGTAGACAGAGGGAGTGGGCCTGGAGAAATGAGCAGCTTTTATGGCGGCTTCTAAGAAAGAGATCAAGATATAGGATGGAAGTTAGAGGTCAAGAATAAAACTGGTGAAGAGTAAGGATGACTTGTAGACTTCCTAGACAACTGGGCGGCTGGTGATGCTTCTTACTAGGCTAAGAGTGGGACAGGTTATATAGGGCAAATGTATTTCTTTTTTGTTGTTTCTTTAAAAGAAAGACTTATTTATTTATTATATATACAGTATATAGAAGAGGGCACCAGATGTCATCATAGGTGGTTGTGAGCCACCATGTGGTTGCTGAGAATTGAACTCAGGACCCCTGGAAGAACAATCAGTGCTCCCAACCTCTGAGCCATCATCTCTCCAGCCTCGGGGCAAATGTATTTCTATTGTAGTAGAAAGTAGTAATGTCTAGTGAGCCCTCAAAAATGTAGAACACAGGAGAGAGGTTTGCACTGAAGAAAAGATGTGAGAGTCCTCACTATATTGTTATTAAAACTGTACTCTCTATACCCCACCCAGGAATCAAGTAACCTTGACCAAGGTTCTTCAGATACAAGAGCATCTATGGGCCAGTCTCAAAAACCCCAGTGCCGCCTTAATGGAGCTGGCTGGTGAGGTCCTCCTCCTGTCCTCCATATGGTGATTGGTCCCCAGAAGACCCGCAAAGGGAAGGGCTCCAAGTCTGAGGGGCCAGGACACATGTGATGGATAAGCTCACAGTTTTGTTTTTTTTTTTTGTTTTTTTTTTTTAAAGATTTATTTATTTATTATGCATACAGTTTTACAGAAGAGGGCACCAGACCTCATCATAGATGGTTGTGAGCCACCATGTGGTTTTGCTGGGAATTGAACTCAGGTCCTCTGGAAGAACAGTCAGTGCTCTTAACCTCTGAGCCATCTCTCCAGCCCCCACAGTTTTGTTTTGAAGGGTGGTGGAAACTAAAAGTATTGAAATTCTGATCTCATCTGCAGCTTCAGTTTTCTATGGAGGTTCTTTGGGGGACCCAGACGACAGAGAGGCCCTGAATAGCCTGACACAAGCCTGCCTTAATCCCAGGAGCGTGGGCTGGAGCCAGCCACACACACCTCAGTATCTGCTGTCTACTCTGATGCCTAGCCCAGGTAAGCTATAGGCAAATGTCCACTGTGGTGTGGGGAATAGTGCATTGCATCGCAGTCCTCACAAGAGTGTGGATAATAACTGTACCAATAAGAGTATGAGAGGGCAGTGTTGGTAGTTATGGGGTCAGAAGAAAGCCTACTTCCTTGGGTCTGATGAAGAGAATCTATTTTGTTCCTCACCTCCAATCCTAAGAGCTAGGGGAGCTAGATGCCATGACCGAGTGCAAGGCCCGGATGCACCTACTGCCCACACCAGCTGAACCTCGAGTCTGCGGACTGAATGAAGGGCCAAAGTCCTGGCTGTTGAGACGCCAGAGTCGTACTCTCCTGAATGTGCTACAGCAGTGTTCACCCATATGGGTTCCTTCAGCTTGTGGAGGAAGCACCCAGCGTAAAGAAAGACGACTTCGGCAACGCCTGATGCAAGCCAGGAAGAGGCTGGTGGCACTTCAGGCTTTGCTAACCAACCGTAGTCGTTCAGGCCAGTGTGTCACCCCCTGGGCGGTGCTGGGGCCCAATGCCCGCCGGCCTCTAGAGGGCTTCTTAGAGACAGAGGTGCTGGAACTAAGGCAGCTGGTAGGCATCCTGCTGCGCGACCTTGACTGTTTATTGCAGCAGCTGAAGGGTGGGTCCCCGTGCACCTCCAGCCATTGTGAAGCAGTGGCCCATGCCCTTTGGGCTGGACGCCTACCTCGACCTTGGAGATCTCATGCGCCTGCTGGGCCACAGCTGCCCTGGCAATGGCTGAGACAACTGTCCCGCCGTGGGCACCTGTTGATTCGCTACCTGGACAGTGGCACGAATGAAAATGGCAATGAACCAGAGCGCATATTTCACCTGTCAGCTTTTCGCCACCCTCGTCGGCTGTTGCTGGCACTGCGTTGGGAAGCTGTCCTGGATTCCTCAATGCCCAACCCCAGTCTTCCTGGTAACCAAGGCTCCAGCTCCAGCAGTCTCCCACCTAAACGTCAGGAGCTGAACCACCACCCTCTGCATATCCGGGTATCTTGACATCATCCTTTCTACTCCCCATTCTGCCACCTCGATTATACCTCATCCTGTCGACCCTGACCCTAATCTGACTCTCATATCATCTTCATAGCTTTGCCTAACTTTTTTCTGGCACCCCCCAGGTAGAGAATGGCCCAAATCCCAAGGTTCCTGAGATGGGACTGCTGCTGATCGGTTTACAGCTCCAGTATGCAGAGTGGGACCAGATGGATGGGGCCTTGCAGGACAGCTCTTCCAGCCAACCCAGCCCTCTGCCTCCTGTCAGCATCAGCACACAAGCCCGTGGCATCAATGTTGCACCAGTCTCAGCTGGCCTGGGTGTGTACTCCTGTCCCGTATACATGACTGGTCCCCTTGGCACCACAAAGCTGCACAGCAAGAACATCCTCATGCACCTGCCACTCCCCACGAAGCTCAGCCCTGACACCTGTATCCAACGGAGAGTCCATGTATGCAGCCCAACCTTATCCTGAGCCCCCATCAAAATAAAGCTGTAATGGTGTCAGCAATGACTTCTGGGATTTGGAAGAAGATTGAAGCATGCACAGAGTACAAATTATGGCACATGGGGGTGGGGAGAAGTAAGGGTGCAAGACAAGAGGGCTAAAGGCTGAGGGTACTCAGGGACCTGCTGTTAGTAGTGTTTACAAGGGAATAGGGCAACGCAGAAATAGCTAACACAGAATTCTGACTCCTGGCTCAGCTTTCTACTGTGGTCTCAGCACTTGCATTAAATATCCAGGAGGTGGTTTTGAATTGAGAATATTATTTGAAAGTTTCTTAAAGCATTCAGCAGCATTATTGGGTATGTCTCACTTCTGCCTTACCACATTCTCTTAATGAGTCATATACCCACAAAGGCCAAATGAGATTGACGAGCCCTCCTCACTCATTCAACAATAACGAGCTGAACAAGCACTCCTCCATATGAAGTGTTCTTTCGGGCACCAGTGAGGCCGTTCAGCACAAAGCTCCTGCTTTCCTTGGAAATTCATTTCCTGCTCCATGGAAGTTCCAGGGATACATTATACCTTTTGAAAGCGCCCTCCCTAGAAGCCCCCTTCTAGACCATGCCTTTTAATGGCCCATTCATCCATTGTTGAAATTAGCCCCTTCATTATCCAGTCAGCATCTAATAGTTCCACCATGAGGGAACCAAGCCTTCTGTGCATACACTCATCTGGGGGGATACATCATATCCAAACTTCACCACTCCTCAAAGGGTCATGCTACTGTTATAATGCAAAAATGGAAATTTCCCCACCCTTTTCTTTCTCTCTGTGTTGAGACAGGGTCTTGCTGTGTTCCAGGTTGACCTCAAACTTGTGATGTGCCTGACTCAGATCCCCAAATGCTGAAATTAGAGGCCCAAATGCATTTCTCAAAAGTTCACATTCAATTTCTTCAAAATGAAACTCTTAGTTATAAACCCCTATAAAACTCAAGAAATACTCTAAATTATGACACACAATAAACATTTCCATTCCAAGAAGATGGAATAGACAGACACCAATGAAAAATTGGAATATAGGAAAAGTAAGACCCAGCAGGACATTTAGGTCCTTTAGCTCATTTCCCATAGTATCCTGAGTGCGTGATGTGATATGAACCCCAAAGGGCATGGTACCACCCGTACCAATAAGGCCTTAACATTTGTAGCCCACATGGCTTCTCTAGACCTTGCTCCACCTACCAAGGCTTTCCATGGCAGATGCTCTATGTCCACGGCCTCTCTGGAGTCTCCTCTGCAGCTCCACTCCCTCTCATATGGAGGAGTGCTTGTTCAACTCGTTATTGTTGAATGAGTGAGGAGGGCTCGTCAATCTCATTTGGCCTTTGTGGGTATATGACTCATTAAGAGAATGTGGTAAGGCAGAAGTGAGACATTCCAATAATGCTGCTGAATGCTTTAAGAAACTTTCAAATAATATTCTCAATTCAAAACCACCTCCTGGATATTTAATGCAAGTGCTGAGACCACAGTACTTTACACATTGTTCTAGACTACCTGTGAGGATTCTGGTCCTGCCATACATACACTGACCCTTTAGACTTTCCTCTGAAATAGAGAAGGAAAGCCTGTGATCCCACAATTCTTTCATTCTACATGCTTGAAACTCCAGCGTCATATGGCCAATGCCAAGGTCTGCTGCTAGCTCAAGCACTAGCTAGGTCCTCTTCAATGGCCTCTGAATACCTGGATGGATGAATGTGAGGGGACACTTTTCTAGGTGGCTCTACATGAACAGCTCTTAAGCAAAAGTCTTTTGAATGAATTAAAACCTTTATACTCATGTGCCTACCATGGGTGTCAGCTAGCCAATTCCTGAGAAACCCTTAGATATTTTTCTGTTGTTCTGATGCCAAATATTTGGCTATTCAATTTGGGGTTTATTTTATGTTCATGGGTGTTTTTCCTAAATATTTGTATATATGCACTCTCTGCCTGTCTAGTCCTGTGAAAGTCAGAGAAGGTAATGGATTCTCTGGAACTAGTATTATGGAAAGTTGTGAGCTACCATGTGGATTCAAACCCAGGTCATCTGCAATAGGAACAAGTGCTCTTAGCTACTAAGTTGCTGCTTCAGCCTCTTTTTATCTTTTGAAACAAAGTTTCATATAGTGGGTCTGAACCTCAACTTGCTATGTAGTTGAGGTTGACCTTGAATTCTTGATCCTCCTGCCTCCCATCTACCGTGTCCTGGCTGGCATTGGTAGGTGTGTACAACCAACCACACATAGTTACTTAGTTTCTTTTTGTTGTTGTTATTGTTCCCCCCCACACAATAGGGTTTCTCTATGTAGCCTTGAATGTCCTGGAACTCACTTTTGTAGACCAGGCTGGCCTTGGGTTCACAGAGATCTACCTGGATTGTGCCTCCCAAGTGCAGGGATTAAAGGTGTGAAGCCACCACTGCTCAATTTACTTAGTTTCTTTTTTAAAAGTCCTAATCTTTTCAGCAGCCACATTCCTCTTGATTTCAATTTTTATTTATTTTTTCTGCTCAAAGTGAAAGTTTTTCAAATTTTAACACTTGGCTTTTGGTAACAATTTTTGCTATAAATCTGACTAAAAGTAGCTAGCAATAGCCATGCTATTTTAATTCAGACTGCCTTGAAATATCCTCTGCTGTATTAACTAGTCTGAACCTTTCAATTCAGCCTCAGGATACTAGTAAAATATAAACAAGTTCTTTGCTGATATTAAAAATGAATGGTCTGGAGGCTGAGGAGATGGCTCAGAGGTCGAGAGCACTGACTGTTCTTCTGGAGGTCCTGAGTTCGATTCCCAGCAGCTACATGATGGCTCACAACCATCTATAATTATAACCATCTATAATGATATCTGGTGCCCTCTTCTGTACACTGTATACATAATATTTTTTAAAAACGAATGGTCTGTAATCCAATTCACCTGAGAGACCTTATTCTCATCTTTATTGTCTACAGTCCTGTCAGCGTTCTGGTCTTCTGAGTTCTCAACAGATTTTCCCATTGAGTGTTTCTAACATTATTCTAGGACCTCTCTATAACTCTGCACTTTTCCAAACCAATCCCAAAGAACCACAAAGTCAGGTTTAATTACAATAACCTCACTCTCCAGGACAGATTTATGGTTATTAAACATTCTGTCTGTTGTGCCCTGGTCACGAGGCCCCCCAGAAAGATCACCAGAAACTAGAACTCTCTGAAATGCAAACGCAAGATTTATTGTATATTATGAGCTGCAAGGTGTTGGGAGCTGCCGCACCTTAAAGATGGCGCTGGCTCCTGCCCCCCCCCCCCAATGGCGAATGCTTCTAGTAATAATTAACTCCATCCATGGTATGTGCTGAATTGACTAGCCTGCTTCCGTGTGCGTGGCCCTATGGTGGAAGCCCATGCGGCATTAGCTGAGTGAAGGACTTTGAGTTTAAAACTGGCTGCATGGGTTGGGAAAGGGGCTACTGCTGCAAGACTCTGTATTAATAAAAAGGACCTGGTCAATTGCCACGGAAGAATCCTGGTGTTGTGTCTTTTCCTGCTGGTCAGGGTTTGGCGCGGCACAGCAAGGCAAGGACCTAGCTTTAACACACAGACACACAGGCATGACTGTGGCCAGAGGAGGTACCTGCCCTTTTACCCTTTCACACAAGCTGGGTTTTTTTTTTTTTTTTAAATTTATTATGTATACAGAATAGAGAAGAGGGTACTCACAATAGATGGTTGTGAGCCACCATGTGGTTGCCAGGAATTGAATTCAGGACCTCTGGAAGAGCGGTCAGTGCTCTTAACCTCTGAGCCATCTCTCCAGCCCCCACAAGCTGGGTTTTTAAAGGCAAAAGATCACAAGGTTAGGCAAGAATCCCAAGATTATTATCTTGGCTGGCTGTTTGCCAAGCCCTTTCTTTGACTACCTCCTGGGTTGAGTCTTTGGGTCTTTCCGGACTATCTCATGTCCTGAGACACTCCATAGATAATTAACTGTTATGAGTCCCTAAACTACCTTTCCTGTCTGAACTTTGTTCCTATGTGGACTTCAAGCTTGTCTGGAAGCTGAAAGCTTTTGCTCAAAAAACTGAGGTGCTTTTCTAGCTCTTCACTGTCAATGTGACAAATATCTGAAAGAAACAAGTGCAGGAAGGTGCTGAGAGCCAAAGCCTAGCTCAGCCAGTTTTTAGTTTATAAGTTAGTTTTTATTTTCTTTTGGTTACAGTTAGACATTATGACCTAGGTTGCCAGAAGGCTATACTCTTTATTGTTTTAAGCTAGGCCATAAATTTAGGCAGCTTTTTTGGATCTTCTCAGACCACAGGTGACACCTTCCAGGCATTCAACTGATAACAGATAGGTATAAATATATATAGATATAAAATTTTATACCAATTCGACCCTGTCTGGCACCTCTCCTCAAACCAGGCTTGTCACCTTTTTGACTAAGCTTCTCCTTTTTCTAGGCTGCGTGCATTCTTCCCACACTGAGATTTTGTTTAAATGCTGGCTGAAAAAGTAAAGTTCAGAGCTTGAATGGAATTTCATCTTGCTCTCAATTCCTTCATGCTCCTGTCTCCCATTTGTATCGGCCCCAGTTTCAGGTCTAAGTTGAAACCCCTGCTGGCTGGGGCATTTTGGAGCCCAACATGAATAAGCAAGGGCTTTTAACATCTTTAGCCTTTTCAAGTACTATCCACTTGTGGTTACAGGAATCTTAATTCATAGTTAATGATCCAATGCTATGCACCTATGAGGTGCTGAAGCTGCAGGCACTAGCTGGAGTAAAGTTGCTCACCTCATGATGGTCAGGAAGCAGAGGACAGAGGAAAGAGCTGGTGTAAGGATTCCTGGCACACCACGTGGTGAACCCAATATGTTTCAGGCAGAGCTGGCAGCATGTACAGAGGGCACGCCCCCGAGGTGTCGATACATAAATCTTGTTCTCTTAAAAGGAGCCACCACATGAAAATCAGTCTGTTTTTCTCTTCTGCTCCTCTGCCCCTGTACTTGCATGGCAACTCTCCTAAATAAACTCTGGTGTGGTCCTGATTGTGTGTATGTCTGATCTCACGTGGGAAAGCAACAGCTGCAGACAGGATATGTTTTTTAAGGTTATATCACCTGTGACCTACTTTCTTCATTTATGCCCTAAAATCTAAAGTGCCTACCATTTCTCAAAATAAAGACAACTGATTGGGACCAGGACTTCAGCATACTCAAACCATAGTATGTGGGCTAAAATCCTGGGCAAAAGGAATTTTTAAAAATTTAATTTTAGAGCTGAAAATGTGACTCAGTTAGTTGGTAGTTTTTTGCCTACATGCACAAAACCCTGGGTTTGATTTCAAGAACTATAAAACTAGAGTGGTACACATCTATAATCCCAGCACTTGGGAGGTAGAGATCAGAAATTCAAAGTCATTCTCAACTATAGAGTGAGTTCAAGGTCAGAACTGGGCACAAGAGACTGTGTTTCCAAATAAACTTGTAAGTAGAATTATCTACAAATCTGAGATCACATTTTAATGTATATAGACAAATTATTCCATACAAAGAAGAGAAACTTTTCTTCACAAATGTCATTATTTGTAGGAATAATAAATCAGAAATAACTTGGAACAGTTACTAGACAGTACATAAATTTTGTTTCTCTTCCCTTTAAGAATAGTTGGAGGTTTTTGGTGGTTTTTTGTTTTTGTTTTTGTTTTTTTTAACCATCTGTGAAGCTATATCTCAAACTGATAATTGTTTCAGTCAATTATATAGGAGCAGAAAGGATTCATTTCTGTTTTGGTAATGAGATGACTGGCTTTGTTCATTTTTCTTGCCACAGTGACTACAAGAACATAAGTTGAGATACTGTCTCTTTAGTTGGATCTCTGAGTGTGCTCTCAGAGATCTCAATCTATATTGACAGAGGAAAAAAAATCACAGTGGAAGTAAGATGGCTTAGTAGCTAAAGGTACCTGATTCTAAGACTGACAACTGGGTTTGAATCCATGGGAACCACAAGATAGAACAGATTCCCAACAAATGTCTTGGTCTAACACACACACACACACACACACACACACACACACACACACACACACACACACACACACCATGGCAGGCATGTAACATTGCTCTCTCCAAATGTAAAAAAAAAAGAAAAAGCCTTAAATTTATCACATTTGTTTAAATCCATACTTTTGGCTTTTATTTCTCAAAAGATGACCCAGCCACTCCCATAAGCACACTAACACCAAACAATTAATAAATTGTGGTTGATTCACATTAATAAAAAATGAATATAGTGGTACTTGATATGAATGAGTACAACTCATCAAGGGGTGAGTATGGAAAGCTAGACACATGGAAAGGCTATTTAGATAATGGAAGCTTAAGTGGTAAGATTGTGTGGAAGACAATAAAAGTAACATTGGGTAAGGATGGTGGAAATGTGAGAACCAGAAAAGAAAGTTGCTACTAAGCCTCACTGGGTCTGTGGATTGTAGAATGTTCTTTGCTTAACAGCTAATGTCCACTTATAAGTGAGAACATACTATTTTGTCTTTGTGGGGCTAGGTTATCTCAAGATGATCTTTCTAATTCTATCCATTTGCCTGCAAACTTCATGCCATTGTTTTTAACCACTCAGTAATACTCCTTAGTGTAAATGTACCACATTTTCTTTATCCATTCTTTGGTTGATAGACATCTAGGCTCTTTCTAGTCTCTGGCTATTATGAATGAAGCCAGATGAATAAATATGCAATGAAGATAGTTGAGCAAGTGTCATTGTGTTAGGATGGAGCATTCTTTGCATATATGCCCAAGAATGCTTTAGCTGGGTCTTGAGGTAGATCCATTCCCAGTTTTTTTGAGGAACTGCCATATTGTTTTCCATAGTGGCTGTACTAGTTTGCACTTGCACTAGCAGTAGCAGAGTGTTCCCTTTGCTCCACGTCCTTAACAGCATAAACTGTCACTTGTATTTTTTTATCTTAGCCATTCTGACAGGTGTGTGATGGAATTTCAAAATAGTTTTGATTTAGAGTCAACTGATGGATTAAAAAAATCTTGAACATTTTTATGTGTTTCTCAGCCATTTGAGATTCCTCTATTGAGAATTCTCTATTTAGATCTGTACCCCATTTTAAAAATTGGATTATTTGGTATTTTGATGCCTAGTTTCCTGAGCTCTTTATATATTTTGGAAATCAGCCCTCTGTCAGATATGGAGTTGGTGAAGATACTTTCCCATTCTCCGGGCTGCTATTGACAGTGTCCTTTGCCTCACAGAAGTTTTTCAGTTTCATGAGGTCCTGTTTATTAATTGCTGATCTTAGTGCCTTCTTGACTGGTGTTTTATTTGGGAAGTTGTCTTCTATGCCAATGCATTCAAGGCTATTCTCCACTTCCTCTTTTACAAGATTCAGTGTGTCTGGTTTTATGATGAGTTCTTTAATAAACTTGGACTTAAGCTTTGTGCAGGGTGATAGATATGGATGTATTTGCAATCTTCTACATGCCAACATCCAGTTAGGCCGGTATCATTTACTGAAGATGCCCTTTTCCCCCTATTGTGCACTTCTGATTTATCAAAAATCAGATGTCTGGGCTAGAGAGATGGCTCAGGGGTTTAGAGCACTGGCTGCTCTTTCAGAGGTTCTGAGTTCAATCCCCAGCAACCACATGGTGGCCCGTAACCACGAGATTTGGTACCCTCTTCTGGTGTGCAAATGTACATGGATGCAGAATGTTGTATACATAGTAAATATATCTTTAAAAAATCAGATGTCCAGGTGTGTGGATTTATATCATGGCCTTCTATTTGATACTATTGATCAGCTTATTTCTATGCCAATACTGTGAGGGCTTTTAAAAAATTATTATTACTATAGCTCTGTAGAGCTTAAAATCAAGGATGGTGATATCTCCAGAAGTTCTTTTATTGCACAATATCATTTTAACTATCCTGGGTTTTTTGTTTTTCCACATGAAGTTGAGTATTGTCCTTTCAAGGTCTGTAGACTTGTGTTAGAAATTTGATGGGGATTGCTTTTGGTAAGATGGCCGTTTTTACCATGGTACATTTTTCTACCAATCCATCTTTTTTTTTTTTTTTTTTTTTTCCAGGCTTGATTTGAAAATATTTATTCATCTGTGGCCAGAAGCTTCTGGACTGAGCTGGGACCATAGCATCAGATCTAGAGGCTAGGTTCATGCCAGGCCTCCCACTCAGTCTCCTTGAAAGAGTCAGGTAGGGTTCTCCAGTCACCCTGTGCATACAGAGGAGAGGAAGAGACAGTCATAGGGCAGAGTCACACAATGCTCCTCCAATAGCCCTCGAAAGTAGCAAATGTATTCAGCCACCTGCCCTCATGGCCCACAGGAAGCAATTTCTTAGAGCCCAGGCTGGGGGGCTTGGAGGTGCAGGAGTGGTAGGGTGGCAACCCTACAGGCTACATGCCCAGCCCTGTTCCCAGTCCAGACAGACACCTAGCTGTCATGTTCACTCACCAGGCTTATGGCTCCACTTGCCTCCAGGACCTTTGGGGTCAACAAATGCCTGCTTCAAAGCATCCTGTTTGGAATGCACCTCACTGTAGAGAAATTTGGCTGTCAGCTCTGCCCCCATCACAAATCCATCTTCCGATATCTTCTTCAATCTCCTTTTCTTTTTTTTTTTTTTTTTATTTTTTTTTTAAAACTTTATTTATTTATCTATTTATTTATTTATTTATTTGCCTTGGTGTTTTTGCCTGGAACTGGAACTACAGACAGTTGTTAGCTGCCATGTGGGTGCTGGGAATCGAACCCGGGTCCTCAGGAAGAGCAGACGGTGCTCTTAACCGCTGAGCCATCTCTCCAGCCCCTCAATCTCCTTTTCAAAGACTTTAAGTTTTTGTCATACAGGTCTTTCACTGCTTGATTAGAGTTACCCCAAGATATATTATTTGTGGCTATTGTAAAGGGTGTTGTTCCTCAATTTCTTTTCCAATACATTTGTTATTTGTGTATAGGAGGGATACTTTTTTTTTTTTTTAATAGTTAATCTTAGGAGAATACATGGATCTGCCTGAGAAAGGAAAATAAACTTAGTCATGGACTGGGAGTGGGTAGAGGTGGGAAAGGAGGGATCAGGCAGGGATGGGTGGGAGGGACTGAGGGAGGGAGTACTGGAAGAGAGAACAGAATTGGGAGGTATGGGGAGGGGCAGAATGTAGAAACCTAGTGCAGTGAAAACTCCCTGGAATCTGTGAGGGACCCAGGCAAAATATAACCAGGCAAGGGTCCTACCATTAAGGCAAGTACATCAACCCAGCTACAAAACCTTTGACCTACAATCTGTTCTTCCTGCAAGACATGCTGGGAAAATGGTAGCACAGAAATGGCCAAAGAGTAGGCAGAGCCAAGGGAACCCTGAAGAAGGAAAAGAACTGTAATAGCCAGAGGGCTCAAGGACACCTGGAGAACATGGGCCACAAGATCAACTAAGCAGGGCTCATAGCAGCTCAGAGACTGAAGTAATGGGGACCCTGTATTTGTCTGAACTAGGTCCTCTGCATATGTCATGGCTGTGTAACTTGGTGTCCTTGGGGGGACTTCCAACAATAGCAGTGTGTGGTGGGGGCTGGTGATGTCTCTGACTCCTTTGCCTACTGGGTTGCCTTGTTCAGCCTTGATATGAGGGTTTATGCCTAGTCATATTGTATCTTGTTAGACCATGTTGGAGGAGCTGATGGGGGGGGGTGGACTGGGAGATGTGAAGGGAGGGGAAATTGTGGTTAGGTTTTTGAAACCTTTATGAGAGATAAAGGTTTTTTAAAAAGTTCTACACTCTACCCACACACACACAGAAGTTGCTTGTGTTTGTGAAATGGCCTTAGGTGATAATAGACTTCTTCTGCATAACCTGGGTAATTATAATTAAAAGGGCTTTTTAAGAGATTACTAGAACCAGGCTAGAAGAGATGGCTCAGTGGTTAAGAGTACTTAACTTTTCTTCCAGAGATCCAACTGTATGGTGGCTCACGACCACCTGTAATGAGATAAGATGCCCTCTTCTGGCCTGCAGGGACAATTGCAGACAGAACATTGTACATAACAAATCTGTTTTGTTTTGTTTTAAGAGAGAGTAGTGCCTCAGAAAAACAGCAATGAAGTGAAGCCCAAACCAAGTGGGTGACCCTAGTTTTGGTGATGCTCAAAGGTTTAGGCACCTCTGCTCCAGTGCATCAAGTTGGACAATGTGGAAATAACATGAGGAACTTGTTAAAAGATCCAAGTCTTTTGGGGCTGGAGAGATGGCTCAGCAGTTAAGAGCACCAACTGTTCTTCCTGAGGACTGGAGTTCAATTCCCAGCATCCACATGGCAGCTAACAACTGTCTGTAGTTCCAAGATCTGACACCCTTACACAGTTATACATGCAGGCAAGGCACCAATTCACACAAAATAAAGATAAATATTTTTAAAAAGATCCAAGTCTTTTAAAGGTGTAGTGGTGCATGCCTTAGTCCCAGCATCTAGGAGGCAGAGGCAGGCGGGTCTCTATGAGTTTCAGGCCAGTCTCCAAGAAACCCTGTCTTGAAAATCTGGGGGGGGGTGTGTGTGTGGGCCTTCGGGGTTCAAGTCTAGGAGCAGCAGTTTCATTATTAACCAAATGTCTGGACTCCATTACCTGTTTATACACAACTCTATGGGAAGATGGGGACAATAGTACAGTTGACTTCCCAGGAGAAAGGTGATATGAAGAGCACTGTTAAGCATCCACTATAACACACATAAGCCTAAAGCACCATGTATTGTGTCAAAGACATTATGAATTTAGGGACATAGGAGGGGAACAGGAAGAAATGGTTTGGAGCCAAGATGGACACAGTGACTGGTACTTCTCATCACCTGCTGCCTGGCCTGCATTACACTGCTTGGCAGGATAAAAATGCATAGGTTTCCTGTGGGTTCCTTGATAGGAACCAGTTTGGCAGGACCTTCTCTGGGAAGGGCTTTAGCACTAGGAGGCAATGGATACATGGATACGCTGTGTCCTAGTTTGCTGCTTGTTGCTGTGGTAAACACTGACAAAACCAACCTGGAAAGGGAAGGCCGGGCAGGAGCTGGAGGCAGGAACTGAAGCAGAGGCCATAATGCAGCTTAACTAGTTGGTTTCCCCTGGCTTATTCAGTTGCCTTTCTTACAAAGCCTAGGCCCACCTGCCTGAGTGGCAATGCCCAGACTGGGCTGGGCCATCTACACAGTTAACAAGAACATGCCCCACAGACATGCCTACAGGCCCATCTGATGGAGACATCTTCTCCTAAGATGGTCTCCTCCTAAGTGATTCTAGTTTGTTGCATGAATTCTGGTTGTAATGAAATAAACTCACATATCGGGGGAAGGTTGAAATATCAGAGAGGAAACATCACAGTCAGATCTCACCCAGCTATCTTCCAGATTCCTCAGCCTCGATCCTGGTTGCTTCTAATTGCTGTTTTCCTAAGCCTGCCTTAAATACCTTTTTTGCCCAGCTGTATCCCATTCTTGTTAACATTAAAGGTGTGAGCTACTCTATTTGGTAGTCAGCCTTGAACTCACAGAAACACAGAAAGATCTGACTCTGGAGTTATGGAATTAAAGGCATAGGTCACCACTCCTGCTTTCCCTGTGCTGGGATTAAAGGTGTGTGCCACTGAAGCCCAGCTGTTTGGCCTTGAGCTCACAGAGATCCAGAACCCCCATCCACAGCTATGTGAGTTACCACTGCTCTGTTATCCCAGGAACTCCCTGAGCCACCTCTGCCTAGTCCTGACTGTGGGTTGATCTGTTGATATTCCAGGTTTTACTAAGTATGTAACATATCACTACACTAGTTTGTGTCTATTTAACAAAAACTAACCAACATACACTGTCAGAGTTAGGAGCTATGGACTTGATGGGTACAACATAAGGAATCAACTAAAATCATACATGTCTTTGTGGGGACCTCATCATGACACACAAGACTTAACATTTAAATGTTTGTCTTGGTAAAACGTATCAGTGATGGCTGGGCAGTGGTGGCACATGCCTTTAATTCCTGCATTTGGGAGGCAGAGACAGGCAGATCTACTGGAGTTCTAGGCCAGCCTGGTCTACACAGTGAGTTACAGGACAGGCCCCAAAGCTACTGAGAAACCCTGTGTCAAAAAAACAGACCAAATAAACCAATGATGTATTGAGTAAATTTAATCTTCTCTGATATACCTTCCTCCATTCCAATCCACAAACAAACAAACAAACGGAAAAAAAAAAAAAAAAAGGTAAATGAGGCAATTTAAAGGTAAATAAAAAGGGGGCTGGAGAGATAGCTCAGAGGTTAAGTGCACTGGCTGCTCTTCCAGAGGTCCAAGTTCAATTCTCAATCGCCAGCACCCACATGGCAGCTCACAGCTGTCTGTAACTCCAGTTCCAGGGGACCTGACACCGATGGCAAAACACAGATGCACAGAAAAAAAAAAGTAAAAGATCATATTCCTCTAATCCACTGAACTGAAGATAAGTTTGATCCCTAGGAGCTACTGGTAAATGTAGGAAGTGCCAGAAAGAAAATGTATTTTTTTTTTCAGATTGAATTCAGTTATCATATTTATGCCAGAGTACTAACAAGTGAACAGATCCTTGAAGCCAAAAGAAGGGTAAGGTGCTGTGGCATTTGGAGAGACTTCCAAGTCTAGTAAGGTGCCTCTGTTTAATTAAAAATACATCTGGGGCTGGAGAGATGGCTCAGGGATTAAGAGCACTAACTGTTCTTCTGGAAGACCTGAGTTGATTCTCAGTATCCACGTGGAAGCTAACAACTGTCTGTAATTCCAAGATCTGATACCCTTATACAGTTATACATGCAGGCAAAACACCAATTCACATAAAATAAAAATAAATATTTTTTTTTTTTTTAAAAAAGAATACATCTGTGACTGAGACTCAGGATAACAAGAGAAGTGCAGAGCTCTTGCTCCTAACACTTTTGAGCTCCTAGACTAAAGCCAAGTCACCAGTCTTCAGGGTCCTTGCTATATTAGGAAAAAAAAATTTCAATGTTTAGAACATTTACTGGAGTCTTTTTAGTCACAAATAATTGATAAAATATTTGTTTTCTGATGTAATTATTTTTCTTCTTTTAAAGTAGGATAAGGAGTTGGAAAGATGGCTAAGGAGTTGAGTGAGTACTTCTCTTGTAGAAAACCCAAGTTCAATTTTCCACACTCTCATCAGGCAACTCACAGCTGCCTGTAACTTCAGCTCCAAAAAATTCCATGTCTCTGGCTTCAGCCACTGCACTTACACATGCATAACCCCATATACGTAATTAAAAATAAAAAAGTAGGACAATTAGAAAGTAGACTGCACGTGATAAATGTTGAAGCACCCTACAGAAAACAGAGGTGGACAGGAATGAAAATGAATTAATTAAAGGAAAGAGGATGGAGGGGGCACGAATAGATGTGGAGAGGGCTTGGAGTGCATGAGGAATGAGTAGCAAGCTCCTGCTGCAGTACTGGTGGGAAGAGTGAGTTAGGATGCAGTTAGACCACAGAACAACGCCTGGTAAGATCACACAGGACCTGCGAAGGAGTCTAGCTTTTGTTCTCAAGCAATGCCACTCCATTGAAGGATTTTATGCAGAGGGATGACATAATCTGATTTACATTTTCATAAAGATCACTTGGCAGTCTGAAAAATGAATTGCTTCGGGAAGCAAAGGCAATTAGATCCTCATAGCAATCACTGCAATAGCCAAAAGTGCTACAATCAGATGGCTAGTTAGAGAACTCACCTGGGAAGGAGGATGACCTGGAAATAAAGGGCTCTAATTACTAGTCTCTGTGAAAAGCTGCAGAGGGCTTTGTGTGATTACGTAATTGGTGAGTGCTTGGAGCTGAGCTGTTTCTGCCAAGATCACACTGTTTCCTTTGGAACTGTGTTCTCTCTTAGGACTGTTTTACGGGAACAAAATCAGCACACGAATAACTGCAGAACACTCTGCTTGGAGAGATCTGAATGGGATATTGAACAGGCCCCACATCTAGATTGATACCCATACCCAACTTCATTCTTGTCTCCCACAGACCTGAAAGAGTAATTCTTTGCCTGCTGTGAATGAAGGCTGCAGCAAGTTTATAATCTTTTTTTTTTTTTAAAGAAACTTTGTTTTGTTTTGCCTGCTTGTATGTCTGTGTACCACGAGCAAGCCCAATGTGTCCAGCAAAGTAGGCATTGTATCCCCAAGGACTGGAGTCAGATGGTTATGAGCCACCTTGTGGATGCTGGGAATCAAACCTGTGTTCTTTCCAAGAGCAGCCAGTGCTCTCAACCACAGAAACATCTGTCCAGCCCCACTGTCATATTCTTAGTTAACTGACAGTCCCATGATTAGCTCAAGGACTAAACAATCTAAATTAGCCTGTATAATTCTGTGTAACAATAAATAAGTGGCCCCTATGGTGGCTTTAGATCTTTCTCCTCCCAACTCAACCTCAAGTAAGTCAAGGAGGCTGCTTTAGGGAATGGAGGAGATGCTGATTATTCCAGGCACAAGTACTAAGGAGGAGAGATAAGAAAATGTGAGTCTGGTTTGACTCTGTGGTTCTTTGATGGACATTCCAAGGGGAAGTCCCTGTTAGTCCACGATGGATACTAAACTATTCTGGGTGACCTCCTGAAACTGTTCTGTCAGCCCAAATGGCTGATTCCTTGCTGCTTGTTATGAAGTCTCTTTATCTCTTCACAATGGTCCCACAGGACAGGACCCAAGCCCACTTTACACTTAACAGAAGATAACACATGTACAATTGCCAGGGCACATTCTGGGAATGCAAGCTAATGTCAAAGCAGCAGCAGTCCACTGCCACCCCATCTGAACAGCCTCTGAGCTTTTCCTTGCCTGTGTTTTTTCAGGACAGGAGTAAGACTCTACGCTCACCATTCCTCAGCAGTAGGAATAAATATCTCATGCCTCCCTAATGGTCCCAGTAGACCTTAGCTAGAATAATGATCAGTAGGCAGAAACCTGACCCTCTCCCCTTTCTTACAAGTGGGGGCTGGGTTCTGATAGACCAGTAGTAAGGCAAATAATAAGCTCCTGACATAACATCGTGCCATGCTCCCATCCTCTTATGACTCAAGTTTCATGTGTTATTAACACTGCCAATACTTCTACTCTATTGCCTTAGTTCAGGGTCTCACTATGTATCTCCTGGCTGGCCTCAAACTCAGACCTCTAGCTTCTGCCTCCCAAGTGCTGGGATTAAAGATGTGTGCCACCACACCTAACCATTATTCATTCTCTTCCATTCTCCTCAAATGATCTTCATTTTTCTCTCCTCAAAATCCTAATTCTCTCCCCACTTTTACTTTCAATGAATTTTGCTTCCTTCTTCAAGGAGAAAACCCAAAGGCACCATAGTGGAATTTCCAGGACCCTACTCAGATCTACACAATCAGAAACTACAGGAAAAGGCTTGGAACACAGTATTACAACTAACCTTGTAGATGACTCCAGTCACTCTAAAGTTTGAAAGCTACTGTCTTTCACAGTTAACCTCTCCCATTACCTCATACTCTTCTCCCTCCTTCAGTCTGTTCTGGCTGTACAAGCCTCCTGTTCAAGTTGGGTGTGCTGTGTGAGAGTGGATATAGTGTGTGTGTGTGTGTGTGTGTGTGTGTGTGTAAGCCAGAGGAGGACATCAAGTTTCCTGCACTATCATTCTCTACTATAGTCCCTTAAGATAGGTTCTTACTGGATCTGTTGCTCACCACTGTTCAGGCAGGTTGGCTGGCCTACAAGCCCTAACAGTGTCTCCACTATCCCAGCCCTCCTCAGCTCTGGAACTATAGGCACACAGTTTTATGTTGTGCTGAGGATCTGAACCCAGATCTTCATGTCTGCACAGCAGTACTCTTAGCCACTGAGTTATCTCCGCAGGCTCAAATTCAACATTGTGAATGACCACACTAGCCTGTCCACTTTATTGAAGTTTCTTTTCTCTCAAAAACCCTCACCATTACACCGACTCTATCTTGAGGTTCTCGCTGGCATATCCATCACTAGTTCACAGCACCCTTACTGTAACCCAGACTTGGCTTCAGCAACATTCCTGATGTCAGCAAGTTCAGTTAACTAGACTGTTATCCTTAATACACACAAGTAAACAAACTCTATAAATAGAAAGATAAATATGGCTTGTAAAGGCTACAGTGAAATGTATGAACCATCTGCAACATAGTACTGGTAAAGAAACATTTTGCATATAATATGTTGAGGATATAAATGCTTCTGGGGAAGGACTTATAAAACAGCTATGCTATTTGGGAAGATGAGCAAACTTTGCTGGTGAGATGTGTGCTTGTGCTCAGCAACAACATCACGCACAAAGACACTGTATGGTGTCTGCTAAGGCTGGCCTTACAGCACAGCCTCCAAACACACTTTTTGGCCTGGGCTTTTTTTGTTTTTCAAAATCTTTATTCCTTTAGGCTTGGGGACATCTAATAGGTTCAGAATCCTGAGACCTATTTGTTCCTAGAGGGAACTATGAGTTCTTGTTTTTGTGAATGGGTAAAGACGCTGTAACTTCATACCTGGATCCAAGGCAGATACGCTCTAGATGAGCTCAGCATGTCATCCTAGCTCATTTTCCCTCTGCACTAGCTTGGCAACTTGAGTACATTAGTTCTCGCCTGTAGCTTTCCTCTGACATGCAAGGTAGGAACCACGGCCAGATCTGGCCAATGAGCAGCACAATTATTTGTTGCTCATAAATGGAGGAACTCTTCAAATGTATTAAACTTCTAAATATTAAAGAAGATACCAAGATCCCACTCTTTCTCAGTCACAACTAAATTATTCTAAATTATTTACTCTTAAAACTCCAAGCCAGCTTAGGGATAACCTTTAAAGAACCGTAAGAGCAACACACAATAGCCATAGCTGATTTATTCAGTTGTGGGAGTCCACAAAGATTCCAGCTTGTGGCCTGTTTCCGTTTTGACACGAGGTCAGAGAATCTGAGTTTTCCATCCCTGGCCCTCAAGTATGCTCACCGGGTGACTTATGTTTGAGAACTGAAGTGTTTACACCCTTCTGTGCTTGTCCCTACCCTTGGTTTGGTATAAAAAACCCAGGGAAAATAAAATCGAGACAGCTGAGTATTTACACAGTGCCCTCCTGACCCTGTGTTTCCATCTTTGTCTTAATTCTTTCTAGCCCTAATATTTCTTAATCCAACACTCCCCTCATAGCAGGAACCATCAGAGGGGTCCGGCAGGCCCCGACCTTCAGTGCCTCTTATGTCCCCAGCTCCTGCTGCAGCTCTCCTCAGTTAACCCATACAATATGCTGTAACACAAGAATTTTACATTTTTCAAATGAGAAATAAAATATTCAGAAATCAAGTGATTAAGCTGGGTATAGTGGCTCATGCCTGTAATCCCAATAATCAGGAGGCTGAGACAGGAGAACTGTCATTTGAGGTCAGCCTGGGCTAGTGTGAGATGCTGTCTTAAGACAATAGAAATAAAGAAATGAAATTATTCTCAGCTCCAAGAAAGAAATAACTTCCAGTTGCAAATGGCAAACTAGCATTGGGATCTGCCATGAGGCAGCTGTGTCTGCCTGCAGTCCTGAAGCTGGAGCAGAAACTATGGATGAGCAGAGGCTACACAATATAGTCAGAAGATGGCACAGTGGAGAAACCAGACACAGTCAATTCCAAGCCAGCTAGTGACCCAGAATTCCCAGCTACACCAATGCCCTCACAGTAAACTCCTCATCTTGAGCATGCCCAAGTAACATCATGCTTTTTTAGCCAAGTAGGTTCCGGCAGAGTAGAGCTGAGCCAGAGGCTTTACCAGTGTTCTTCATACAGAAAAAGGGTGACAGCAGGTTCTGACTCACAGCTTGGGTAGGTACAGAGGCTGAGCCTTCCCCTTTCAACAGGTGTCCATTGGTCACCTGCGCTTGTAGAGACAGGGCTGAAGTTTCAGGCCTGAGAGTTGGGCTTTGGGTCCTACCCGAGGAGGCCCAGTCTTTTCAAAGTCAAATAAGAAGAAGTGGCTGTTGGTCAGGTCCTAGGAGCAGAAAACACCAATGAGATGGAAATCCTTACCTCAACCACACCTCTCTATGTAGGTTTCCCCAGCTCAGAGAGAGGGCTTCCCACAGTTCCTCCCTGACTTTTGCCCTGAAAGAGCAGAATGGCTATCTCTGTTGTTACAGCCTCCTTCCAGAACACCATTATCCAGAAAAGGACAAAAACAAGGGGCAGACGCTTGGGGAACCCCACCTTGTAGATGACCTTAAAGCCAAGTTTGGTCACAGCCCCCAAGAATGTCCGAATATCCTCAAAGCGGCTGCTGACTTCAGCTACTTTGAGCAGACCCCTGGAAAAAAGGAGAAAGTCATAAGTAAATGTATAGAAACATATATACATGAAAAATTCATCTGTGTCCTAGGGACTCACCCTGGCTTCAGCACTCGATTTGCCTCCTCGAGGAAGTCCCTGATGTTAGTTCCCATTAGAGAAAGGCAAAACACAGCCACATCCACAGATTCGTCCTCCAGAGGCACCTGGCAATGAAGAATGTTAGACGGAGCACACAGTGTTCTAAGGGGGGATTCAGCACCAAGTGCCTGAATTGGATAATAGGATGGGAAGACCAGGAGGAAGGGTCAGAAGAAACACAGGCCAAATACACAGAGGTGCTTACTTGGGCCATGTCACATACAGTGACCCTGGGGTCCAGAGAGGCCAAGTCAAAACAGTGCACAGGGTTCCGAACACTTGACGCTAGGCGGCAATCTCCACAGCCAAAGTCAGCTACCACCAAGGATGCAGGCCTGGGATTAGAAGGGAGGGTCACATACTAGCCTGGTCTAAGTTCTTGATCACCGACCTCACAGGATCCACACCCTCCCCCCCTCATTACTTCTGGCGGAGATCTTTGGCAATACGGTCCACTGGATGCAGTGGCCACTTCTTCACTTGCTTCTGAAAGCCACGGTGATAGAGGAGGAAAGCCTCAGGGTCTTCCTGGAAGAGGCGCTGGGCTTCACTGCTGGGCCCTGAGTACAACTGTTCATTAAGGTATCGAAACCGGGCCCCGTCCAGCCGCTGTGTCATGCGTGCTCGCAGGGCTCCAGCTCTCGCCTGCTGACTGTCTGACCTCGGGGCAGGAAGCACCTCAGTCTCCTCTGTGGAAGTCTTGGGAGGAACCTGCTCTGGTGTCTGATGTGGTCGAAATTTGTTCTTGCATCTCCGTTTATTCTTCTGCCGGTTCCGCCACTGTTTTCGGCTCAGGGTATGTGAGGAGTTACAGGATTCGGACTCAGGGCTAGGTTTGGGTGCGTCAATTGTAGCAGTACTTGTCCTGGAATTGTGACCTGCAGAGAGGGAGGAGAAGACATCTGAGGCTTGATTCCCTCAATTCAGAGACACAGCAACTATCCTGGCTATTACCTTATTCTTAAGACAGAGTCTATGGCCTGAATAAAAGAGCCTTTTACCATGCAGTCCATGGTGTGTTAGTGTGTATGTGAGACAGAGAGACCTTTGTCATCTATGCAGTCAGCTCCCTCCCCACACACACATATAGTGGTACCTGTATGGTCAACGTTGGCCAGGTGCTGGGTTGGGTGTGAATGGAAATATTTCTGACATTTCCCCTTTACTTTCTCTTCTTTAGCGAAGTTCCCACCAAGAGGAGTTTGTCTGCAGCATTTCTTTTCCACTTCCTTGCCCTCAGAGTCACTGACAGATAGTGCCTGTTTTTGACATTTTCTTTTTCTTTTCTCTCCTACTTCCTTCAAGGAGCTGGCAAGTGCGGGCCTTTGGAGGTGTTTGTTCTTTCTTCCTACCTCCTCCTCCTCCTCCGAATCACTGCCAGGTGGGCTGGGGAAGTTCTGGGAAAGAGATGCTGCTTCTAGGGCCCGTAATGTGGCCAAGAGATGGCGGCGCTTGCGGCCCTGGAAGCAAACAAGAGATGACAGTAGGTGTGAGAATGGATGAGGCCTGCAGAATGAGAAGGATGAGATGAGGCCTTGGTTCAGATGCTGGTGATTCTTCCCAGCCAGTTTAATGAGCTTGTTGTGAAGTTAGCCAAGCCCAGAACTTTCAGGCTGTAAGCCATCCCAACCTCTGGGAAGCTGGAGTGGGAACATGCTTCTACCCTACTTTTTTAAATGCCTAAAGGACTGTCAGGTGATGTTCCTTAGAAGAATGTGCTAAGGTCACAAACAACAGACAAGACTGCAGCTGATAGCATTCCAGGAGCACCAGAGAGGTTTCTTGAAACAGGAAGGACAGCATCATTCAGGTCTATTAAAGATGTTCCTAACTGCAATAGAGAATAGCCTGATAGGATAGCCAGTGGCCAGCATTAGGAGGATGGGCTACAGAGATGAAACAGGCACCCTGGGCTGTCTAAAATAAGAACACCCTAAGGAGGTGCAGTAGTTCTCACAAATCTGATGAGGCTCAAAGAAAAAGACCTGTTTTCTGGAAAGCTGATCTGTAGTTCAAGTCCTGCTGCTGGTCCTCAACCAGGCATTTACCTTGGAAGTTCTGGGTTCCTTGAACCTCCTTTATATAGTGATTCTGATAACTCTCCCTGCCACCTACTTTGATTGTGTCCAATATACTTTCTACAGTGCAACTAAAAACTTTTCAAGGCTGGGGATGCAGCTCAGCGGTGAATGCTTGTCTACCATGTGGAAGCCCTGGAATTGATCTCCAGGTGATAGAAAATGTGGAGAAACCACTCCGCTGCTAAAACAACTCCATTGACCCTTAGTGTACGAAGACACACTTAGCGTTTCAACCCTTTCATTGACTCTGTGCTCCATCCTTCGAACCCCGTGCTCCTATTTAAATACACTCTAACCCGGCGAGTGGTTGCCCCCGGCTTCTTCACGTTATTCTACGTCTCAGGTACGCTCTTCTCCGCACCAACTTCTCACCACCTGTATTTTAAGGGCAGTTTTTTGGGAGTTTCTGGATCTCCAAACAAGGACTAACTCCCTCCATCCCGATCCAAGCACTGCAGGCTCTCTTCCTCCCCAGCACGCACTGGGGCGGTCCGGGAGGGTCGGCTTCGCCGGCTCTAACAGCCCAGTCCCGGGCCGCTCACCTTGACTGGCTGGGCAGTCGCCGACGGAGTCTGTGTAGTCGTGGGAAGGAGGCCCACGGCTGCTGGGGCTGCCTCGACCCATTCAGGTTCCTCGAACATGCCAGTGGCCAGCAGGGCCGCCGGAGCCCACGCCGCGACCCACGTGCAAACCCGGCAGGAAAGCCTAGTGCGGGACTCCGAGCAAATCCAGGCGGAAGCCACCGAGTGAACGCCTGTGGTGGCTAGAGCGGCCGGCGGTAAGCTGAGCACCATCGAGTGCAGCTACTAGAGAGCTAGAGAGGCAGTAGGAGGTCGGAAGGGAGGGACGGAGCCCGCGCTGGTCGGAGAGGGCCGGGGCGGGGCGGGGCCGGGAGGCGGGCGCGGCCGGACGGGAGTTCCCCTGAGAAGGCGCCTGCGGCCCGAGTCCCGGTGAGTGCGGGTGTCTCCGCGCCCTGCCCCACGTTGGTCCTGCAAGCTGGTCTCTGGGATCTCTGCAGCAGTTCGGAGCTGGGAGCCGGGGCCGCCCGGGAAGGACTCCTGCCCCCTCCCCTGGGTGTTTGCAGCTTGCCCTCCCTCCCCCCAGCCGTGCTCCCGGGTCCGGACTCTGTGCCTACTGACACCGGTTCAGGAGATTAGGAAAGTCCCCCCTACACCGCCAGACCCGACCTGTCCATCAATCCCGAAGTCCTTCACAGACGACCACTGCCCCTCATCTCAGTGCAGACACCTCTGTTCTGCAGGGAGCAGAGCGGGGCTCATCCCCTTGTCTCTGCTTTCCTGCAGTCCCCCAAGGCTTTCCCATTCCCGGCAGGATCTAAGTGCCGGGACGCCGCTATGGACGACATTTTCACTCAGTGCCGGGAGGGCAACGCGGTGGCGGTGCGTTTGTGGCTGGACAACACAGAGAACGACCTCAATCAGGGGTGAGCTGAAGCGCTGGCAAGGGAGAGGACGGCTATCAGTCCATTCTCCGATATTTGGGGTACTCATGTCGGGCGGGGCAGCTGATTTTGCTAGGAGGAGTAGTAGGCAAAGACTGTTGGTGGAGGGGGATCTACACAGAGGAAGCTGTGTCTGAATTTTTTTTTTTTTTTTTAACTAAGCTTCACAATCAGGGGTTCCGGGTTGCTTTGCAGCCTCTATGAACTCATGTCAGAGGCAAACCAGAGTGCCAGGAAATTGTCTGAAATTACATGTGGTTGGACGATAGGTTTCTGTGTCTGAGAGAGTGTTGGATAGAAATGGAAAAGGGCAGATGTCTGTAAGTAAAGTTCTGAAGCTGTGTGGTGATGAGACTGACCATTTGCCAAATGCCATCCTGGATGCAGTTGCCTTGAAGTGATGTTTTTAGACTAGAATTGGGACAAGTCAAAGACTAGAAGTGGTGAAATCCCCCAGAGTCATAAGGATGAAGTAACTGACTTGGCACAGGAACTGAGGGTAGTCAAAGATGACCTGAGGTTCATGAGGTTTGGGCACTTGGAAGTTAGCAATATTCCATTCTGGACTGATTACAGTTATGGTGTCAATGTAGCAACTGGGAAATGTTGGGCAGGTTGTTGGTTATGTGGATTTGAAGTTCAGGAGTGGCCTGACTGAGAGACCAAGATACCATAAATTATCATTTAAATGGTATCTGAAGATTCTGTAGTGTGAAAAATAGAACCTCAGAAGAGTGGAAAACTAAGGCAAAGGATTAGAAGCCTGGCAGCTGACAGGGAGCAACCATCTGAAGAAGAAATTGGAAAATAGATTACGACTAGAGAATGTTTTAATGAAAGGAGAGAGCTCAAGTGTAACATAGGCTACTGAGAACTTAAAAGAATATGAATGAGTTATCTTAAAGTCTTAATTTAGCTTAGATTTAGGATACATTTGATCTTTGTGAATGCTATTGCAGAAAAGTAACAAGAAACTGTGTTATATTGGGTTCCTTCTGATAAGGACCACCACCTGTGGTAGGTGCTGGAGTCCTTAGATAGACAGTCTATACCCTTGAGATGGCAGGCTTCTGGCAGGGAGAAACGTGAACAAAAAGTAAGGAAACAGAAAATATGAACACTTTATAAAACTGGCTGATACAGGAATGCAAGAAAAGCAGCGCTGGGAAAGTTTAGTAGATAGTTGTGGTGTGCTTTTGGAGACAGGGTGTCATGTAGTTCAGAGTGGCTTCCAACTCTCCATCCTACAGCCACAGCCTCCCAAGTGTTGGGTTTTCAGTTTGCTGACACTATGTGTGACTCTAGAATAGAGTGTGCTTTTTAGGTTGTAAAGGATCATCTGTCATCCTAGGCCAGGTTTCACCAGTTCCCTTTAGGCTGTTATTTCTCTGTAATATTCAAAGTTACTTGTTTCGTTGTTCACATAACTAGTATGCTGTGGTAGATACTAAGCTCTGACATCTATTTTGTAGTAAGGAAAAGAAGTTAAGCCATTGTCCAGTGGGAGTGGCATTTTGGAAGATTCCTTGCTGTCAAAAGGTGAAAGGGTATCCTTAGGGAAACCAGAAAGATTTGGTGGCTTTGGGGGACAGGGTGTTGTGTTAGAGGTGGTTAACTTCCGGAAGGCTTTCTTGAGATAGAAATCTAAGCCCTGGTGACAGTGGGCAAAACTCTATGCATTTATTTTTGTCTCAACCTTAGGCTTACACTAAGGCACAGACTGCTGGAGGCTGTTAGGTCATAACACATGAAATGTCTGGAAGACAAGACTTACATCCTAGGAAAGCTTTCGCTGATTGTGTTAGCAGATGAGGGCAAACTGGAGGAACAACTTTTTAAAGCTACATACCTCCTTCAGCTGTTCGGGATTCTGGGTGACCAAGCCTGGATCAGCTCAAGGCCCCTCCTTTGGCCCCTCACAGGAAGTGACCACAGCACTAAGGCATCTGGAAGCTGCAGGCCTAAACCACAGACCGCCCCGTTCCGCCCCTTAGATCTGCATCCCTGGACTGGAGGGAATTTCCTTTTATGGCTCCAGGCTGTCAGTTTGGCCCAGCCCACCCAATTGTTTTGTTTGTACACTTCTCTTTATAAAATACACGTTCTTAGGGAATGAAAATACAAATCAGATATGATTTTTATTCTAAAGCTTCCATTTATAGTTGTGTGTGTGTGTCCTGGATTGGTAAGTAGGAAAATCCTGTTTTGTGTAGTTATTTGCCTTATCAGTAATCAAAAGCATGTTTCTTTGTCATTATATCCCTCCAAAACATTTTAATTCCATTTTAACTTTAGATGTTAGTTTAAGTATGAGAGCCAAATGGTAAGCTTGTTCCCTCTCCTAAATTATGGCCTGCCTTCTCCAATATGCCTCTCTCTCATTAACCTGGATAGAACATCAGCTGTCAGACTGTCCTCGAGCATAAGATCCAACAGGCAAGACAACATACATCAACAGATTCTCACAATCCTGTCCGTGTAACTCTACTACTGGAAGGAGATGTACAGGAGCAGTGGAAACAAAAGATTATAGGTGTTGCTAAACATGCATGAGCTGGAGATAAAGCTTAGTGGTACAGCATGAGCCAAGGTCCTGGTTTGAGTCCTTGCTGTTGAAAAAGGGAGAACAAGGAGGCAGTGGAAGCTAAAGGACCCCAGGAACAGTACTATCACCCCATGAAGAAATGCTAGGGAAGGAATTGTAGAAAGTGGTCATTAAAGTAATAAACCTTACAGTTGTTGGGATATCTGATTGTTTGGGTGTGAAGCTCAAGGGAAAATCTCAATTGAACTTTTAAGTACTAGAGAGGCAAGCCTTCTCAGTGGATATAGAAACCACCCCCCTCATTCAAAGCTGATGTCCCTCCCAACTCCAATTTAGTGTCTGCTTTTCCCAAAGGGATGATCATGGCTTCTCACCTTTGCACTGGGCCTGCCGGGAAGGCCGCTCTGCAGTGGTTGAGATGCTGATCATGCGCGGAGCAAGAATCAATGTGATGAATCGTGGGGATGACACTCCCCTGCACCTGGCAGCCAGTCACGGACACCGAGACATTGTACAGAAGGTATGGACAGACCCTTCACTACACACGTCTCGCACACACAGAGTGAAATCAGTAACAGGCACTGTCATGGAGAGTGTACACTGTCCTCCCATTCCTCATGCCTAGACACAAATATCTCATTTAGGACTGACTGTGCCTTTTTCCTTTTTTGGCCATGGGGCACAGCTGTTGCAATACAAGGCTGACATCAATGCAGTGAACGAGCATGGGAATGTGCCCCTTCACTATGCCTGTTTCTGGGGTCAAGACCAGGTGGCAGAGGTAAGTACTTGACCCCAAGTCCTAGGGTGAGCAGGAAACAAACAGAATGGAATCATTAACCCATCCTGCCCTACTGTGTGACATTTCCAGGACAGTGCACTGCATCTCTGTGTTCATGCTTGCTTGTGACTGAGGGTAACAGAAGCCCCCTGAATAATCCTTTTTTTTTTTTTTTTTTTTTTTTTTTTTTTTTTAGGACCTGGTGGCTAACGGGGCTCTTGTAAGCATCTGTAACAAGTATGGAGAGATGCCTGTTGATAAGGCCAAGGCACCCCTTAGAGAGCTTCTCAAAGGTTCACTTTCTATCCCTGGCTTGTGTCCTTCTGTCCCTTCTTGTATGTCTTCCCTCCACACCACAGTTAAGGCTAAGACCGCTTTCCTCCCCAGAACGAGCAGAGAAGATGGGCCAGAACCTCAACCGTATTCCATACAAGGATACATTCTGGAAGGGGACCACTCGCACTCGGCCCCGTGAGTCACTACTGTGGGAGGCGGGGTAATAATACAAGATCCTGGGCTTTTGGGGTATGGTAAGGTGAAGTTGGGTACCTGACCTGCCCATATCCTCAGGAAATGGGACCCTGAACAAACACTCCGGTATTGACTTCAAACAACTCAACTTTCTGGCAAAGCTCAACGAGAACCATTCTGGAGAGGTGACCCCTGTCCTTCTTACCTCCCTCTCTCTAACACTCAAAAACTGCCACCCTGTATCTCTAATAAGGTTTTTTTCCAGTTAGTGGAGAGGAAATAGCATAGCTCAAGAGCTAATGCCTCCTAACCTCTGCCTGTCTGTCCTTCAGCTATGGAAAGGTCGCTGGCAGGGCAATGACATTGTTGTGAAGGTGCTGAAGGTTCGAGACTGGAGTACAAGGAAGAGCAGGGACTTCAATGAGGAGTGTCCCCGGCTCAGGTAGGACAGCTAAAGTGGGAACTGTTGTTTCCCCACAGTACTGGAACAGAATATCCTGTTGGGGCTCACCACTCTCTCCCTCCCTCAGGATTTTTTCACATCCAAACGTGCTTCCAGTGCTAGGTGCTTGCCAGTCTCCACCAGCTCCACACCCAACCCTTATCACACACTGGATGCCATATGGATCTCTGTACAATGTACTACATGAAGGCACCAGTAAGGATGCTATCCTTATTGGGGAGGGACTAAAATAAGGGTGGTAGACTCTAATTGATTCTTGCTTCCTGTTAGATTTTGTTGTGGACCAGAGCCAAGCTGTAAAGTTTGCCTTGGACATGGCAAGAGGCATGGCTTTTCTCCACACACTAGAGCCTCTCATACCTCGACATGCATTAAACAGCCGCAGCGTAATGGTAAGGCCATAAGTTTACTACTGGCCTCCGAAGCCCTTTGCCTGCCTACAACAGGACCTACCTTTCTGAACTTCTCTTCCTCAGATCGATGAAGATATGACTGCTCGAATCAGCATGGCTGATGTCAAGTTTTCTTTCCAGTGCCCAGGGCGCATGTATGCACCTGCCTGGGTGGCCCCGGAAGGTAGGTAATGGCATCATGTTGGGAAATTGAGAAGAACCACCTCAGTAACAGTAGAAAAGACAGGAGACAGGACAGGATAAGCAGCTGGAATAATAAGCTCTATTCTTTCTAGCCCTGCAGAAGAAGCCTGAAGACACAAATAGACGCTCGGCAGACATGTGGAGTTTTGCAGTGCTTCTGTGGGAACTGGTGACACGAGAGGTGCCTTTTGCTGACCTCTCTAATATGGAGATTGGAATGAAGGTGAGCATAGAACCGCAGACACTTGTGTGGTGGTAGTGGTGCTCTTCTTACAATCTGTATAGATATATGGTAGTACCATTGAAGGGTCAAAAGTTTTTACCATCTGATCAACTCAAATTCTGAAGCTCACCTTGTTCTTTATAATTTCTAGGTGGCACTAGAAGGCCTTCGGCCTACCATTCCACCAGGCATTTCCCCACATGTGTGTAAGCTCATGAAGATTTGCATGAATGAAGACCCTGCAAAGCGACCCAAATTTGACATGATTGTGCCTATCCTGGAGAAAATGCAAGACAAGTAGGACTGGAAGGTCCTTGCCCAAATCCCTCAGGTGTCAAAGGATGGTTGGGGGAGCACACATCCCCAAAACTCTGGTTGCCTCCCTGTCTACAATCATGGTACTACCCCAATAATGGGGCTCATCCCTGCTCCCATCCCTACCACTGTAGCCCCAAAAGGGGCTGGGCTCAGAGCTTTGTCACTTGCCACATGATGTCTCCCGACATGGGAGAGATAAACCCTGCCTGTCACAATAAAGTTTATTATGAAAACAGGCTGATGTGGGGACAGAAGGAAAGACAAATACATCCGGGTTAGGTGGCTCAGGTGAAGTAGTGCGGCTTCTTCACATTGATACCATATTCGCTGAGGGCAGGGGTCAAGTCCTCCATCGTTAGGGTGTACTTGCGGTCCTATGGGAAGAGGGAAGACCACCAGCTGAGCAGAGTAATCCCGATTCTAGTCCCTCCTGGGTGACCCTGAGTAGGCCCAATACCTCCTCCCCTGGGATGATGCTTCCCCAAAGTGGTTTCAGGATAAGTTAAGCCTGTACTGCTGTTGGAAGGTGAGCATCCTTTCACACCTTGCTTTTGCTCCGGGAGCTGCCAGAGGCTGTGCCCTTCATTTTGCAGTGCTGTAGGGCATCGTTGGCAATATCTGAGATGAATTTCTGGGCAGCTAGTGAGATGAGCCGAATTCTATAGAGGAAAGTGGGGAGAGGGGTAAGGAGACATGTAACAAACCGTACCCAGCATTCAACGGTCTAACCTGCCCTGAGCTTACTCACATGCGTGGATCTGAAGCTTCAAAGCCAGCACGGTTCAGGTAATAACCAGTCACTGCATCTGGGATCTGAGAAATCAAATTAAACAGCGGTCAGTATTAGCCCTGACCTCTGATGCGCTGGGTGGGAAGGAGGAATAAACAGCCAGTAGTGTAGTGGAAAGAGGACGCTTGAGAGCACCAAAATGTGGTTGAAAGGTGCGACCGCGAGCCTGGTGGCCCTTATTCAGGCGGGAAGCCCACCGTAGGAGTGTAGTCCTCCAGCTGCATCAAGAAGTCCACCAGAGGCGTGCTGGACACTACGGGCTTCACTTCTCCGTTGGCCGCGCTCGGCAGGGCGTAAACCCCGTTAGACATCGCCCCTTCTGGGGGAGCCGCGCCGCCCGCTGCCACCGAGGCTGAAGGAGAATCAACAACCGAGGTGAGAAGAGCAGTGTCCCCCGCCGCGAGGCCCAGTCCGAGACGTCCCCCTCCCTCACCCGGCCCGGCTCTCACCCGGCCCGCGCCGCTCCGCCGGCTCTCCGGCTCGCGCCGCCACGGGGCCAGTGGCCGTAGTGACGGCTCCAGCCCCGGGCCCTCCAGCCGTCCCCGCAGGGCTGGCCTTGCTCTCCGCGACTGTGCTGGTGGGCAGCGCGGAGGGAGTCGATACCGGAGGCGCCGGACCCGCGACCGAGGCGGCGCCGGCCTGTGCCGCCTCGGGGTCCGCGCCGGAGCCGCTGCAGCTCATGGGGCTGGTGGGAGAGGCGGCGAACAGAGCCGCTTCCGCTTCCGCTCGCCCAGGCGCACGCCGCGTGACGTTACAGTTCCCGCCCACCGCTAGGAGGGCCTGGGGCCAGCGCAGTGCTGAAGCAGCGCTGTAGGCGACCTCTGGTTGACTGTGGGCGGATTAGGTGTAGATTGCCAGGCGGAGGAGATAAACTGTGAGAAATTATGGCTGTCACCCTGCAGTCCATCCCCCGTCCCAGTGGGGCCGCAGAGCATCCAGGACCCTGCACACTGGGTGCAGACTTTGCTTGGGGACTCATCAGACACTTCTCCATTGCCAGTCTCCTGACAATCTTTATCCTGTTCAGTTCCCTTACTCAGCCTTTTCAGGGTTATAGTGGATTTGGCGAGTATCCTTCCCACCCACAACAGTACTACTAGAAATATGCTATTGTAAATGGACAGGAAGGTGTTTCGCCCTGAAGAAATAACAGGCCACAGTCAACATTGAGGGAAGCACATTTGCAATTCAACAGTCATTTATTTAATTCCTAATTGCAAGCTGCGGGGCTGGCACCTAGGAATACATAAGTAGGATACCATTCTGGTTCACTAACAACAATGGGCTGGGAAAGAAAGAGGCAAACGAACTGGCAATTTCAATACTATTTGGTTGTTTCCCAGCTACGTGTAAGTACAGTGCAAGGAAGAAAGGGAGCTAACATTAGCTGCCTAATTCCAAGTGTCAGATATTAATCAACGTTTATTCCCTGATTTTGAAGGCAGATTTTGATGCCCCTGACTTTTACTCAGTAATCTTTGAAGAGCTTCTACAAATAAATACACTGATTGATCTGGAAGATGACTTACTCATGGGTAGGAAGTAAAGAATGTTGAGCTTTGGGGATAGCTCCCCACCCCAAGTGCTTCCTGAAGTTTAGAGGAAAACAACACAAACTCAAAGATATTGTAGTAGCAATATAGCAAGGGTGTGTGTGTGTGTGTGTGTGTGTGTGTGTGTGTGTGTGTGTGTGTTGGAGGCAGGGTCTCATTATGTAGCCCTGATTTGCCTGGAACTCTCTATGTAGACCAGGGTGGCCTCAAACTCACAGAGCCTCGACCTTCTCTGCTGGGATTAAAGGTGAGCACCACCACACCAGCTTATAAAAATGTATTTGAAAGGTAAAGTCAGTTAATAAGGAGGTGGGAAAAATGACAGTTAAGTGTTACAGGTTTTTGGGTTGTTTGAAAGAGGCATTGTATCATATACCACTAGATGAAATAGTTGAGGTTTAGGCTGGAGGGAGATGAAGTACTGAGGTATCTTACACTTGAGGTGTCAATCACTATGGGTATGAATGTCAGTGATTTGTTTGAGGGATGATGATGAATAAAATGATAAGACACTAGACTGGAGCAATGAAAACCATCTGATTCCAGGAGTGAGCAGGAGGCAAACTGGTGGGTATGCACTGGAAACTAAGGAAAAGGACGGATGAATGGGAAACTGATGGAATTCGCAAAACCCCAGATTCACAGAAGATAGATGTTTGCAAGTATGTAACAGCTGAAATAAAAAAAAACAAAAACAAAAACAAAAAACCCAAACGTTGCTTTACTGTAGCCAATAAAGGGAAAATAAAATGTAAATTTAAAAAATTACAAAAAATGGTTGAAGCAAAATTTAAAGATGACATTCATTTGTAATGATCTATTTATTTTGTCGAGAAATTTTGCCAATGAGAGCATATTTAAAAACTTTGAGTTTACAAATTTTTAACTTTCTAAATTTAGAATATGAGATTTTTGGCAAGTGTTCTTAAAAAACAAAACAAAAACACAAGTCAAAGACTGAGAAGTGTACACTAGATAAAATGTCAGGGAGACCATTTCGCCTCAGTACCAGGGAAAGACGAGACAGTGCAAAGGTCTCATTACCATGAATTAAGAAAACTAGAACATTCCATCAGTGCAGAGGTGGTAAGCCACAGACTGGCCAGATAGTATCAGTAAAGGGGAGATGCCTCCTCATCCTCTTTTCACATCTCCTTGGTGTTTGCCTGGAACTGGAACTACAGACAGTTGTGAGCTGCCATGTGGGTGCTGGGAATTGAACCCCGGTCCTCTGGAAGAGCAGTCAGTGATTTTAACCGCTGAGCCATCTCTCCAGCCCCTCTTTTCACATCTCAAGGTGGAAAGAGGAAGAAGAGATGGGGGAAGGGTGAGACAAAATATGCTGGTTATAGCATCTTGTTGAGTTAGGAGACCTGAGTTTTTATGGAGCACAGTGGGGTTGGGAGTCAAGTCCTGTTCACAGCGTTTGAGGATTAGGGAAAAAGATGTCTGCAGGAGGCAACAATTAAGAGTTTAGCAGGGTTTCCATTGAGGCAGAATAAGGGACTAAGCCTTCTCCTGTAGAACAGGGGACAGGTCTGTTTTCCCAGCAGGAAAGGGTCAAGGGTTGAGTAGGGTCTTCAGTAGGGCTGGGAAGTTGGGTGTTCCCCAACCTGTCACAGGATCCCAGCCAGGACCAGAGCAGAAACCCTGACCTTCCACTTCTTCATTCAGACAGGACTCATGGCAGCCGTGGGTTACCTGGAAGGAGGCAGCAGGCATCAGATCTGAGCCTGCAGGTACCTGTACTCAGACTTTACCTTATTTATACTCATACCACAGAGGCAATCCTATATAGCAAAAGTGCCCTAAGTTCACATTAGCCCTTCCCATATCCTATAAGAACATTCACCTTCTTTCCTCCAACACTTACATCAAAGAGTCCTGCGCCATGCTGCTGATAAAGCCTTGGATTGAGAAAGCCAAGAGGGGGGCGGCCATTGAGGATTCTGTGCTCATTTATCAAGGATAAAATTCCTCCAAACACTGGAGTAGAGGCCTGCAAGGGGAAGAATAGGGGAGGGTTTCAAAGTGATTAGACTTTTGAGGAATGATGTTTGCAAAGTGAGAAGTCTCTTAAAAGTCAGGAGTTGTGGGTGTAAGACTTTGTAGGTAGGGGAGTGAGGGTAGTTCCTGAGTAGAGAATTTAGAGCCAAGCTGATTCTCACCGAGGTTCCAGATACCCACGGAATGGGGACCTTGTTGCTGACTACCCAGTAGCCATCAGAAAGTGCAGCAACGTCTGGGTAGGCACGGCCACTAGCATTGAAGTAACTAGATGGTGGTAGGTGAGAACTGGACTTCAAAAACTGAGCCACTGCTTCCTCCTGAAAGACATTTTTGAGTATGAGTATTGGCAAGTAGTCTGTTCAGCAGGCTACTGGACCAAGGATCACACCCCTCACCCCTCCATCCTCCATATATCCACATGAACACGCACAAACCTGGTATGAAGGCTGTGGGAAAACATTGCTGAAGCCTCCACCACTGATATAGTCAACTACTTCATTTGTGATGAGGAATGGATTTCTGAAGGAGGTGCCACCTACTGTAGTAACATAGGGGCTAAGGAGAAGACAGAATTCAGATAGTGAGTGACTCCCAAGATGTGAGTTGGGTTGGTGGGTATGGTCTGCGTCTTACTGCAAAAGGGAGTGAAACTGTGAAAACCTTACTGAAAGACTGAACACTCTCAACACAAGGCTTGAGTGGACATACTTTTCTACATGAAACAAAACCCTGCAACTAAAATGCCTAGAACATTGGTAGCCATGTTCTGCTCAAAAGTCTAGTGGCCTAGGACATGCAAAGGGATTACAGCAATCAAGACAGGTAAAACTGAGGGCTGAACCATAGCAGCACCTGCTGGGGTCAAAAAGTGAAAGATTGAAGAGGTGCTTACCTAGAAGCAGGGAAGCTGGGCCGGAATTTGTGTCTCCCAGAGACAGACCAACATCCAGCTCCAGAATCACCTGGGAAAGGCATATTAAATATTGAAATTAGTTTATGAGCACTTGAGGTGTAGGCTCATATGCCAGAGAAGAAATGTGTCACCTCTTACTACAGGTGAGAGTTTACAGATCATGTCAGTCCCTGTTAAGGTTCTGAGTTCCTATTATGAGGCAGAAACGAAGCTGAAGTGTCAGGGCAACATGTACAGGTTGGGTAGGTGGGAAGTTTAGGTATAGGGTAGAAGGTTACCTGAGGCAAAAAGTAGGGTGAGACCCCGAGCAGCAGCCTTCATGAACTCAATGTTGACTCTCTGGATGTAGACGCTGCTGAGGGTGTCTTCATCATCTCCATAACTCACAGTATGTACTTGTGGCAAGGTTGACTCATTGCTGAGAAGCAGAAGCCACTGCAAGAAGGGTTCCTGTGCCTCATGCCGACCTAAATTGTTTTAAAAGAAGGGATTTGGATGGCCATTGAAGAATTGCAAGACTCTCCCTTCAGTTCATGGCATCCCCTTGATAAAGTGAAGCAGATATCAACAGTCTACTCCATCTACCCCCAAACCCCAACTAATTCTTTTAGCAATACCAGGGCTACTGTAGACCCAAGTGGAGATATTGGCACCAGCACTCATCAGGTATTCCACATCTAGACTGGCTTCGAGCCCAGCTCGGCCTCGTCCCTGTTTTCCAATCACTCTGGTTACTGATGCCTGGTGTGCAAAATCACTACCAAACAGACGCATGAACTCAGTCAGATCTGAGTCATGGAAATACTGTTCCAGGAACTGTGGAAAGAGTCAAATCAGGGATCATGGATCAGAGAGTGTGGCCCAGGGTAGGAAGGCACTAAAGACATCTTGAGGAGGTTGTGAGGACCCCAGGGTTTCTCATGGCTCACCTGGGCACAGGCCTGGCTATTGTTTGTGGTGCCAGAGCCCACATCTTGTGCTGTCAGGTTATATCGCTGACGGAGCACAGATGGAGTCACTCCCAAGTGCAGGCCAACAGTTCCTACCCGCTGTGGCTCTGGGCGTTGTCTCAGAGATGATATAGGGGGAAAACGGTGCAGTCCCCCTACTGTAGAAAAAAGTCAGACTTAAGAGGGGCTTACAGACACTACCACTTACTTTACTACTGGCAACACCCAGCCTCTTGTAGCATCTATACTCCAGCCTCTAGATCTGTCTTCCCCAGCCTCCACCAACCCCGTTGGGTTTACCAAAGTCCACATGAGGGGCCAAGGCTTGGGGGAGCTGGTAGGGATGTGGGGACCTTACGACATGGGTCTTCGCAGGTCCCCCCACATAGCGATGAAATTTAGCCCCAGGAAGCAGCAGTTCAGCCTGCCTGGAAGTCAGAAAACAGGAAGCACTAAGGGGAGCAGAAGGGGCCTGAGCCCGGCTTACCAGCCAGTCATCATCTCTTCATGCATTAGTTATACCCACAGGCTTCCAGCTTCCTCCTTAGGGGGTGTTTTGTCTCCTTGGTGAGACAACTGACTCCATGGGGCAGTCATTACTTCTCACCAGACACTCAGCCGGCATGTCAGAAAGTCCTTAGTGGTTACTGAATGGCAGTTCCGGGCTCCAGCTGCCAAGAGCCATTTTTGGACTGTGCTCAGGGTAAGTGGTGATGGTTGGACCAGCTCAGCTACATCTTCTAGGGTTAGGTACTTTCCTGCAGGGATTCAGAAAAGGATCTTATCTTAATTAGTGGCTCTCCTGGGTTGCCTATTTGGACATCGAGACTTCCCAAAGAGAACTGTGGAGGTGCTAGGCATATTGGGAGTCTAAGGGGAGAAAAGGCTGGAGAGACTTGGAATGTCATGGCCAGGAAATATGCACAGAATATACTGCCACAGTCACAAAAATTCAAGGAAGCTAATAAACTTTAAATGTCTCATTTTAAGCTTATCTTAAAAAAAAAATTGTTTCCAAACGTTTGGAGCCAATTATACAAAATTATCTAATTTAGCTCAGATTTTAAACAACATAATGGTGAGTCACTCATTCTTCCCTGCATACAAGGAACTTCTTGGGTGATCTGAGGATGCTCCTCTCCCCCACCCTTCATTCTACACACACACACACACACACACACACACACACACACACACACACCCTTGCCTCACCATGCTGGACTTTAAGCTGGGGAAAAATCCAAACCAATCTGACTATCAGAGAGAATGCTCTGGAATAGTGTGAAGAGTGCTCTAGGGAGTGGGGTGGAGGAGAGGACATTATAAACCAGCCACGGTGCTGGGCAGTAATCCAGGAGAGAAGATACACAACTGAGTTGGTGGCAAGAGGGATGGCCGGGGTGGACTAATCCAAGACAATTTAGGGGTTGAACTAGCAACTTCAGTATTGGAACAGAGGAGGAAGAAGAAGTAGATGATGACATCGGGGGAGGGCCATGATTTGATAATCTAGTTATACATACTAAGTGCTATTTCTCCATTTGGTAGCTGGTAAGCAGAAGTCACAATTTAAATCTAGATCAGATTATAAAACATGTGCTCTTAAACACATTTACCTCACCCTACCCTCATCTTACTGGAGATTAAACTTAGGGTTGTTCACATGCTTGGTGAGTACCCTACCAATGGGCTACCTAAGCCAGTCTGTCACCTCTTTCCCCCTCAAGAAAAAAACATTTAAACAAAATCCCGACAGTCTTGCTACTCTGCCCAGGCAGGCCTTGGGTTCAAAATCTTTCTGTTTTAGCCTCAGTAGTTAGAATTACTACCTCATGTCACTAGGCCTAGATGTTGGGTGTGTGTGTACGTGAATGTGGTACCTGCTGCCATCTGTTTGTCATATCAGAAACATGACCCTACATGATCTGCACCAGCCAGTTCCTTTCTGCCTGTTTCTGCCCCCGCACCGTATCGAGGAGAGCTGGGATCCGACACAGCCTTCACCACCTCCGAGAGTCTTTCCAGGTTCTGCTGTTTCAGGGCAAAAGTAAGACTCAGCTGTTCTTCAGAGTCCACTGGGCCCACTGACACCCAGCCTTGGGGCAGCCTGCAGGGTCAGGGATATAACTTGGTTAGGCTATAGATGGGAGATCTGGATCACGGAGAGTTTGGGAGTTAAGAACCGAGACTTTGAATAGATCCCAGATGTGGATAAGTTTCGGAGGAGGTTAAAGCAGGAGATTAAGCCTAAGGGGTGGTGAATGAGAATGGGCACCAGGAGCAGTTGTAAGGGTGAAGAAAGCTAGGACCAAGTCAGCAGCTGCAGAGAAGGGGATGGGGAAGGCAAAGGCAGTCCTAAATCAACTCACATCCATCGCTGGTCTGGCTCAGGGCTATAAGTGCATTTGCCAGTGATGACGAAAGCCAGGAGCCCTAGAAGGCTGCAGGGACGGCAGGTGAGTTTGTTTCATCAGGAGCTGAACCACCACTGAAATCCCTCTCCATGTAACCCTCTGATGGAATCCCGTCGATACCCTCCCCACCACAATTTCTCACCATGCTTGGCGTCCCATTTCGGCTTTCGGCTGATCTGAAGTCATGTGACGAGTCACATGAGCACTGTCTGTTACTCTTCCATCTCCCTGCCTAGTAACTAGTGACGTCGCTGACTCCTCCCTCCCAAAAGAGCTGTTTTGAATGCTGTGGCTACTACCAGAACACCTCCTCCTCTATATTGTATTGAGCATTTTTGCCCAGGGCTCCTCACCTGATGCCTAAGTCTGCCTCTTCAGAAATCACAAAGGATTGGGTTGTGAAGGTCCATCACTATGAGTTACCCCTGGCTGTACTGTAAGCTATTCTCGGAGCTTAGGTTTTTCCATTTAAAATTCAGTGACTGTTGCATAAAAGCAATCTACCTCATACTTGGGAGTGAAAATGTACCCTGAAATAAAGCAAGCAAACCATGTAGCTGAGACTGACCTGGGAAAGTACTCAACAAATGTAAACTTTTATTAATGTGGACATTTCATGGTTCCAAGATGTGTGTGCATGGACAGGGTTGAGGATCTCTTCACTTATCTGCTCTTGTAACCACCCCATCTTTTTCTAGACCCTTAGGTTTAGAACGCTAGAATTCTCTCTAGTCAGCAAGTCTCTCCGGAAGACCACTACATCTGAGGTCCTGTCCATGTTAGAGGGGGGAAACTTTGGAGATACCAAGGCTAGGCTCCTGAGGTCCCAGTGCCAGCCCTACTCCATATGTCCTGGTGTGCTCCATCTTATGGTTCTAAGTGTGCCAGGAATCCACAGTACTATTGCAGGTGACTTCTGGTTACCCTGACAGAACAGAGCCGGAGGCTGGATACAAACTGCAGTTTATTAAGGCTCCAGAGTGAGAATTGGCACTTGTTCTGGGCAGGGACAGGGGTGTCACAGGAACCCAAAGAAGTTGGGCCCTAACAGACTGGAGGGACCTCCCCCATCCCCCTGCCCCCCAATAAATAAAGTCTCAGCTCCATTGCAGGGTGCTGGTGCAGGAAAGGAAGTCTTGGCTGAAGAGAACCCAAGGCTGTTTGTTGCCTTATTCTTATTTCTCCCCACACTGGATTTGGCCACAGGTCAGTGACCAACAGACCCCTCTGTGGTCCTAGTGCTGAGGAGACTGGGGGAGAAATGTGGGACCTGTCCCAATTATAAGAGTTTGGGGTAGAGAGCTGGGGACTGGTGGTGGCCTCCCCATGGCCAGTCATGGTCCAAGGCTGCCCAGGGCAGGCTGAGAATGGGGCCTGCTTTGGGGACACTGTACGTATCCCAGGTCGGGACCCAGTTAGGGCCACAGCTAGATGCGCAGCTCTGTGTCATCAGGCGGCTCCAGGCCAGACTCTGTGCTGAGTGCTGAAGCTGAGGGGCCCTGGGCTACCCCGAAAGGTGAGACAACGGGGGAGCGAGCAGCCAAAGGTGACAGTGAAGGTGAGAAACTGGGAGACATGGCAGCTGAGGACAGGGAGCCTTCATGGCTGATGGGTGAGCGGTGAGAAGCTGGTGGGAAGATGGCCCGGGCTGCAGCTGTGTTTGCTGGTTTCGGGGGAACAGACTTGGCTCCTGGGTGGGCCACAGCAGTGATGAGGGGTGGTGGGTCAATACGGGGAGCAGGAGGACACGGCCGAGCTTCATCCTTGAGCCGAGCTATCTCTGTGAAGACACTGGCCAGAGGCTGGAACTGAGGGCACCAGCTCAACAGGTAGTCCCAGTTATAGCTGCCACGGAGCTCTTCCTCACCAGCCACGATGGCTGTCAGTGCACCAGCTACACATGGCTTTCCATCTGCTGGGAAGCCATAGTCCCCGGTGGGTGCAGGGCTCAGGCCACAGCCCCCCAGGAAAGCTGTAGCAGTGGCTGGCGGCCCCTCCTCTCGGTACAGAGTGGCTCCTGCACCTGGCAGCAGCAACCCTGCCTTTCGGCCCTTATACCAGGTGTCAGGGGCAGGAGGCTCACAGGATGTATCACTCAATCCATCTGCATCCTGCTGGATGCCTGAGTCAGGGCCTCGGGCAGCCAGGGAGGAGGCAACACTGGCCACACGGGGAAACTCATTGATCATGCGGATTTCATCATCCTCTGCAGCCTCTGCTGAGCCTCGGCCGCTTGAATGTGAAGGGTCCAGGGAGCCGCCTCGGGGGTAGGGTCCTCCAGCTCCTGGCCCACCATAGCTGGGGAGAGTCTGATGATACAAGTGTTCAGAAGGTGGTGGACTAGGGGGCTCCCGGCCCAGCTTCTGTAAAGAGCTGCTGGCTATGGGCGCTGCTTGTGACATCGGGCCAGGGGCTGCCTCAGCCTTTCGGTTCCGTGCTCGAACAAGGCCCAGGACCAGAGCAGCCAGAGCAAGCACCACCACAACTCCCAAAGAGGCTGCCACAGCCCCTACTAATAGCAAGTTGAGGTCAGGTGCCAGGCCCAGGGCAGTGTGGGTAATATCCACAGTCACAGGCACTGTGGCACTCCGGGATCCAGGCAGAGGTCCTCTTGCTACTACCTCCAGCCTCAACTCCCGAGGTGCTTCACGACGGGTACGGCCCCCACCCCCAGAAGCTGTTGTTCCACTTCCTGGTGCCCGACTGTCCACTCGAAGGTACAAAGCACCTGTGGTCTGATTGATACCAAAATAAGGGGAAGACGTAGCCAGCGAATAGAGCACCAGACCATCGGCACCCCCATCCTCATCTGTGGCCTGCACATGGCCCAGGCTGTGGCCACGCTGGGCACCTTCTGGCACTTGGAAGTGGAAAGTTGGAGCCAAGAATACAGGGTCGTATTCATCTTCTCCAGTAACTAGTACTGACACCGTGACAGAGGCTGAGAGATTCCCAGCATCAGCAGCACCCACTAGCAGACGGAAGCTTCCTGTGTGCTCATAGTCAAAAGGCACCCGGGCCCGCAATTCCCCTGTTGAGCTGTTCAGTGAAAATGCCTCACGACCCTCAGGTCCTGGCATTGCCTCCAATAGGCTGTATTGCAGTTTACCAAAAGTCCCAGCATCCCCATCAATTGCATGTAGGGTAGTCACAAGTGTGCCTGGAGGCTGGTTCTCAGCAAGGCTAGTACTGAGCAGGTTCAATGGGAAGGCTGGACCATGGTCATTCACATCCTGGACCTCAACTGTTACTGGTACCAAAGCAAAGTGTGTTCCAGCAGGATCAGCTGCCTGCACCACAAGCTGGTGTCGAGCCTGCGTTTCACAATCCAGAGGGTGAGCCAGTCGCAAAGTACCCAAGTTCTCATCTAGCTCAAAGAGCCCCAAAGGGTCACCTGAGCTGAGAGTGAATCGCACAAGGCCATGAGGTCCAGGGTCGGCATCAGAGGCCTCCACATGCAATAGCTCAGCTCCAACAGGCATGTCCTCAGGTACTGTCACACGGTAGGATGCTTGGGTAAAGACAGGTGGGTTGTCATTAACATCCAGTACAGTGACAGTCACCGGCACAGCTGAGCTGCGGGGTGGCTGTCCCCTATCAGCTGCAGCAATGGTTAGATTGTACTGTGTCAGGCTTTCAAAGTCTAGAGGCTCAAGTAACACTAGACAACCCAATGCCTGGGGACCTGGTCCAACATCCTCCCCTGCCTCAGCCAGCCGGGGTTCCAGCTGGAAGACTCGGCCCCGATTGCCACTGATGATGCTGTAGTCCACAGTGGCATGGGTGCGGCTTCCATCAGCATCTGTGGCCTCCAGGGTGAGTAAGGTAGAACCAGGGGGCAAATCTTCAGACACAGCAACACGGTAGTGTGGCAGTGTAAAGCTCGGGGCATGGTCATTCTGGTCCTGTAGCTGCACATGCACTGTGGCCCGTGCCACTCGACCTGGAGCCCCATGGTCTCGAGCTTCCAGCACCACATCCACTACTCCTGGTCCCTCATGACCCAAGGCCACTGCTCCTACTGTTGTGAACAGAGTTCCTGGGATGAGAAGGGTAGGGAAAGAAACAAGCATTCAGTGATGTCACTGTGTCAACAAGAGTAATTCTAGGCAATGGCTTTGGGAGTTAGACTCCTAGGAACAGCCCGTGTGCTGGGACAGTATGCAGTGTCCTCAGGTATTCAAAGCTCAGGATACAACTTCTAGGCATACAGTCAGGAGGGACTTTTATTAAACAAAGGGATTGGAGGTAAATGTCCTCACTGAGTCAGAGATCTGGGAGGTGAGATATGACAAAGTAGCAAATCTGAGGGTGGAGAGACAAATATAATCCAATAGAGTCAATGATAAAGGGATCAGATTCTGGGGAAGACATACCATTGTTGGGGTCAACATTGAAGCCCTCAGCAGGGGAAGCCAGATGGTAGGAAATGTGACCATTGGCACCAGAGTCTCTATCAGTGGCAGAGACAGAGAGAATAGCACTGCCTGGCGGGGTGTGCTCCAACATCATCACCTGAGGAATAATGGAAAGTATTCGAGGCAAAGCTTCCCAGTTACCCTGCTGCTCCCTTTAGTCTATGAGCTGGAGGCTGGCCCCATGAGCTCTACTTGGTGCTCAGCTTGGCATCAGAATCACCTAGCATTGGAATAAGAATGTCCCACCTTCCCCTTTCTCACCACAGAATGCAGAACTTGGATGCCGTTGATAGGACTAGGAAAGATGGCCTAAAAGAGGACACTTATCACCCATTGCCACATCAACCCCAACATATAGTCACTTCTATCTCTGCTATATGCTCCAATAGGAACAGTATTACGCCCAGGTATGGGGACATCCAGAAAGAGTTGGTACCTGGTAGAGGTTCTGTGAGAAGGTAGGTGCATTGTCATTGACATCCTCCACAAGCACTGTGAGGTTGGCGTGGCCCTCATGAGGTCCATCATGCGCCAGAAGCTGTAGGTGGTAGTGGTCACATTGCTCAAAGTCCAGGGGGCCCGTGAGGGAGACACGTCCTCCATAGCGGCCAATACTGAAGGGATCCTGAGACCCAGATGGATTTAGCACATACCATAGCACTGGTCCAGAGTCCACATCATTCCCAGTTACCTGTGCGATCTCTGAGCCCAACAGTGTATCTGCAAAGCACAAGGGAAAGGTGATTGCAGAGTTCACCTCACCATTGGAGCCCTTTACACCTCTTGTTTTTCTCAGCCCTCACCTTCTGACACTCGGAGTTCCCAGGGCTGGGGGATGGTGGGACGATTGTCGTTGGTGTCGATGACCATCACTGTCAGGGTAGCTGAACCCACCAGGGCTGGGCTTCCTCTGTCTGTGGCCATCAGCACCAGCCTAGATACAGAGCATAGTCAGGGAGCAGGGCCTAGAGATAGGAATGAACCCTGGGAAAGGCAAGGAGAATTCAGGACAAAGCCTAGCTTTGGAGGAATTCAAGGTGTGGTCTAGTGAATGAGAGAATGCAAGACAGGACTTGAATCCATACAGACTCAAGATGGAGTCTTGGACCCACCGGTACCAGGTCTCACCGTGTTTCAGCCCAGATTTCCCGGTCCAGGATAGCCGTGGTGGTGACGGTGCCTGTAGCTGGGTCTACATGGAATAAGCCTCGTGCAGGCTGAGATGCAGCTAGACTGTAGGAGATCTGTCCTCCAGAGCCTTGATCCAGGTCATCCGCTTCCACCTAGTAAGTGTTGAAGATTGCTGATACTGCTGTGGCCACAAATAGGTCTAACCAGTCACCTCTTATCTTTCCACCACACCTCATACCTGCAGCAAGGGCCCCTCCAAGGGTCGGGACTCTGGCAGGAAAGCCACATAGTGAGGCCGCAGGAAACGGGGAGCATTGTCATTGGCATCTTGAAGGGTCAGGATCAGCACTGAGAAAGCAAAGGCCCCTCCACTCTCTGCTTGTAGTACCAGTCGTAGCCGTGGGCTTGTTTCAAAGTCCAGCCCCTCCGCTGAGCGAACTGTGATGGCTCCTATGAGAGACAGGCTGCATCAGTGATAACTTCTTTTCTTGCTCTGAGCCCCCTTCTCGGAAGGCAACTCCTCTGGCACAGAGAACCCACTCCTCCAGGAGCCTTCCTCCTTGCAAGACTGTTCCTGTTCCTTACCTGTGCTAGGCTGGATGGAGAATACTCCTTTCTCATTCCCACTGAGAATGCTATAGGTGATTGGTCCATTTGAGCCCCCTGAATGGACAGCCTTCAGGGAGATGACTGGAGTTCCTGTAGGGAAGACAAGAGAGGAACCATGACATTGTCTGGAATGTGGTTACTACATTGTAATGGACTAACCCCAGTCCTTCCAGGGGCTCAAATCTGGGACACATAACTGGGGACCCACCTGGAGGTGCATTTTCACGGAGTACAGCCTCATTACTAGTTCGGGGAAAGCGGGGTCCACGCTCAGACTCTCCCTGTATTCCAACGATGACCACACCAGTGGCAGAGCGAGCTGGTCGGCCAAGGTCAGTAGCCACAACGAAGAGAACACGATCCCGAGGTCCCAGAGCTACAGGAGAGCGAGCCACACGGATTTCACCAGTGTAAGAGTCCACAGTGGTGCCAGGTGGTGGTGTGCCTGCCAGCCGGTATAGAATGGAGGCATTGGCACCAGCATCACGATCTTCAGCTCTAAGTGTGGCCAGAGCCAGGGTTGGTGTACTGAGGCTAGGACCTGGGCGGGGTAGGCGGAGGCGCAGAGGACTGGTAGGGAAAGTCGGTGCGTGATCATTGACATCACGCACGGTGATGGTGATCGGTACTGTGGTGCTCAGGGGCCCAGCAGCTGCACCATCCACTGCATTCACAGAAAAGGCGTAGCTAGCACAGTGTTCTCTGTCCAAGGCAGTAGCTGTGCGCAGCTCTCCAGAGGTAGGCTCCAGTAGGAAAGCCCCTGCTGTACCTGCACCCAGGTAGTACATCACACGTCCATTGTCTCCATCATCTGGGTCATGAGCCTGTAGCTGCAAGAGTAGGGTCCCTGCAGGTGCATCCTCGGATACCTCCACAGAATAAGCAGGCACAGGAAAGGCTGGGGCATGGTCATTGGTATCAAGCACTGTCACTGTCACAAGTAAGGTGGCACTGAGGGCTGGCTGGCCTCCATCCCTGGCCTCTATTTGCAGCTGGAATGTTGGCTCTACCTCCCGGTCTAGTGGCCTCATGGTCCCAAACTCCCCAGAAGTAAGGTCTAGGGCAAAGGCTCCTGAAGGGTCACCATCTGCAGAGAATATGCACATACAAACATACATGTTAGCCCATGAATAGGGGTAACATGTAAGTAACAACAGGAATACAAGCAGTGGATCTAGGAGAAAGGCAAAGAAACACAAAGGCAAAGAGAAAAGAGAAACACCGAGGGCAAAGAAGAACACTCTAAAGCACAGAGTGTGGTCTTGAGACCCCGGAGTTCCCCAAGACCCTTTCAATATATCTAATCAAAGTATTCTCCTAAAACATTGTATGTCTTTTCATTCTCCTTATTTCACAAATGTAAAGTGGGGTTTGTGGATGCTCTATGACTTTGTCATTTGGTTAACAGAACATGTATCTGTGTACTGTGTTTTCCAGAAAATTCTAGATGAAAAATGTCTATTTTCAGAGATTCGATTTGTCCTGGCAACCTTTAGTTACACTTAAGATTATTGCAACCTCAATACTGTTCAACAATTTGTTTGAAATCCTATCATTTTCTTATGTCTGTGCAGAAATAGCAAACAATATTCTTAACTGTTCCTCTATGATATCTATTTTTGTAAGTTTTAATATCAAATACAAAAAATGCTGTTTTTTTTAACATGCTACTTATGAACCCTTTGGGAGGTCTCAAAACTTAAAAGTATCAAGGGTTTAGTAATGTAATCCCAGCTACTCTGGAGCCTGAAATTGGACAATCATGAGTTCAAGACCAGCCTAGGCTACATAGTTGAGACCCTATCATGTACAACAAAGTTTTAAGAGTCCCTGAGACCAATAAACATTTGAGAGCAACTGACTCAGTGTAGAGAGACAAGTAAGAAAATGAATAGGATGAAGAAAATCCGTGTAGAGGAAGATAAAGAACTGGAGATGCTAGAAGAGGTAACTTAAATACACTGATTGGCAGGAAGGAAACAGAATATGAAAGAGACACAGAAACATTGGCACAAACCAACAAGGATCAAGAACCGGCAAGACCGTGCTGGCCTTGTGGCACTGGACGCCTCTCACCCAAGACGCGGTACTGTAGCTGTCCATTGAGTCCTTTGTCTGGATCAGAGGCCCGTAGGGTGGTAAGGGTTTGGGGGTCCTGGCCTTCAGGCACTTCCAGGGAGAGATGGGTGGTCCCAAAGGTTGGAGTGTGGTCATTCTCATCTTCCACAGTCACCCGAACTATGGCATGAGTTAACAGGGGTGGCGAGCCCCTGTCCCGAGCATATACTGTGAAGAAACAAAATCAACCACATCTATACTACCTCATGCCATGGAGAAACCCCTACACATGTTCACCAGGTACACACATAAAACAGAAAGTGTCTACCTCACAGCATACCCTGGGATACACACACAGGCATACATAACACATATGTCAGAATCTTTTCTTTTTTATCTCCCATGCTGACTGACTATATGCAATGAGCTTCTGTTAGTGGTGAGATGTGGCAGAAACAAAAAATTGGGTATCAAAGCCTGAACTCAATCTCAGTTCTGCCACTTCCAAACCGTTAGCTTGAGTAGGTCACTTAAGCCCTCTGCTAATATCAATATGCTCCCCTGCTAAGTGGCTTCAGTATTATCAAAGGTGTAAAGGGCTTGGTGGTGACAGTATGCACTGGAAAATTAGTAATGACAGCTTAAAATATAGTTCATCTTACATGCTAGCTTGTAGCTCCCAAAATGTAACAGGAGCTGTGTTGTATATACCACCTCTAGCTTTTGAAGGTCCTGTCTGTATACCTGTTAAGTTGATCTCTTCTTGCTCCTCCCGATCCAGAGCCCTCAGAGTCGTGAGAACTCCAGTGTTTGGGTCCAGAGAGAAGCTCTCACCAGAGACACCCCCATAAGTGACTTGCCCATTGGCCCCTAAGGAGAAGCAGCATAGGGAATGATCAGACAGTAAGTATACCTTTTATTCCCTTGCTCCACCCCCTTTAACAATTCACTCCCAACTCCAGCCCTATCATAATTCATTCCTACAGGTCTTACCAAGGTCAGGGTCAGTAGCCTTCAGAGTGAGCAGAGATGTGCCAGGTGGACTGTTCTCTCGAAGGAGGACGTTGTACTCTTGCTGAGGGAAAGCGGGTGCCTCATCATTGATATCAACAACACTGACAGTCAAGAGTTGGGTGGATGAACGTGGCGGGGAGCCATGGTCCAAGGCCACCACTGTCAGTACATGCTCAGCTCGCTGTTCACGGTCCAGAGGACGCACCACGGACAGCGCTCCTAGGCAACAGCAAGGTGGTAACCAACTTGAGCATCCCTAGTACTTGAGCACCCTCCATGCCTCCCATCCTGGGCTCAACTCTCACCAGTAGTAGCGTGTAGCCGGAAGTGGCCGTCCCCTCCAGCCGCCAGGCGATAGGACACACGGGCAGCCTCCCCCAGGTCTGGATCCCGAGCTACCACGTGCAGCGCTGCGGGCCCGGGCGGCTGATCTTCCGGGAGGCGCACGCGTGAGGGGGAGGCGAAGACTGGGGCGTTGTCATTTTCATCAGTGACAAAGACGCGCGCCGAAACGCGCGCTGCCCGTCGGCGGCTCGCATTGGCTGGCCGGTCGGTGGCTTCCACGAGCAGCAACAATGCAGGTGTGGTCTCCCGATCCAGGCCGCGCGGAGCACTGAGCGCTCCGGTGCGCGCGTCCAAGCGTAGGGCGGGCACTGGGGGCTCCTGCCGCAGCAGGCGGTATCGCACATCACTATTGGGACCTGGGCCATCCGCATCCGATGCACGGAAAGTGTACAGTGTGGCTCCAGGCTCGGGGTTCTCGGGTAGTGCCAGTGCCAGGGGGTCGCGCGCGAAAGCAGGAGCGTGCTCGTTCTCATCCTGCACACGCACCTGCACTCTCAACAGCCGCGCACCCGCTCCTCCCGGCCCTTCTGCGCGCACCGTGAGCGCGCGCCAGGCCGGCCCGGCTTCGAAATCCAAGGGACGTGCCAGGTACAGGCGACCTGAAACCGAGTCCAGGGCGAAGGTGCCCTCAGGATCGGCGCCACCCACCAGAGTGTAGGTGAGTGCGCCTACACTGGCTGGCTCCTGCGGGGCCACCGAACCCAACAGGGATCCAGGTCGAAGTCCTTCAGCCGCTGTCACTGTCAGGACGACAGGCACTGTGGCCGCCGGGTCAGGTTCAGTGAGATCCGGTGACTCCACCATTCGGGTGGAAGGAAGCACCTATTGCGCAGCAGAGCGGGAAAACTGAATCAGGAGGATCTGTATAAAAGAGGGTCTGTGCTGGCTTCTTGGGTAGTAGGGAAGATTAGCAGAAAGGACTGACAAAGGATCTCAGGAAGCTGGATCTGTCGGAGGGGACCCAGACCAGGGGACTTTAGAAAAGGCAGACATACCTGCACCAGCAGTTGGAGGCTGGCACTTCGAGGAGGGCTGCCTTGGTCGTGAGCGCTCAGAGTTAGCACATAGTGGGGGCGCTCTGATCTAATCAGCGATGCTGCAGTGTGCAGCTCCCCCGTGTGAGGATGCAGAGAGAAGAGCTCTGAGCCAGGACCTGGGAACAAGCAGAGGAAAGAAGAGGTTTTTGGTAACCAGAGCAAGGCTGGCTATGAAAGCGCTGATCCCTCCCTCCTCCTCACCCTCATACCAGTTAGGGTGTACAGAATAGTTCCGTTCTCCCCCTCATCTGGATCTTTGGCCTGCAGAGTAGTCACCAGTGTTCCCGGAGGCACGCGGTCTGGTACCTGTTGGAACACAACTCACCTACAGTCGTCTCCTTCTAACAGTTAAAATAACCTTCTAACAGTTAAAATGTGTCCCTGGCACTGTACACACCTGTATAGGGAGCCCCCCACCAGCAGCCCCTGAAGCCTGTAGGAATGTGGGACTGTTGTCATTGAGGTCGAGCACAGCCACATGCACAGTGCCTGTGGTGCTGCGGGGCGGACTCCCTCCATCCTGCACATGCACCAGGAGCTGGAAGCTGTTCTGTTGCTCCCGGTCCAGGGTTTGAAGTGTAGTTACTTCTCCTGGAAGCAAAGATGGAGATTATGATGGGATGTTTAAGGATTCAGAGCCTGGGAAGTACAGATAAACTAACTGTGGCTGAGGAATATGGGCAAGTACTAGGGCCAAACTCTAGGCTGAATCCTGATGCTTACAGTCACGATCTGGGCCGGGGATCTTGTCTGGGTATTTGCCAGTTGGGAGATGAGGCTGTGAGTTCTCAATGCTTACCCGTCTGGGGGTGGATGCGGAAGGCCTTGCTGTCTTCTGAGAGCTGTTGAAGGCTGTAGGTCAGACGTCCATTAGGTCCCGAATCTCTGTCAGTGGCAAAGACTCGGCCTACACTGGTCCCTGGGGGCTGATTCTCTGCTACAGCCAGAAAGGTAGGCTCTTCAGATAAACGGGGACTGTGGTCATTTTGGTTGAGGATGCTGACCCTCACAGTGGCTGTGCCTGTCTGTTGCCCCAATTCAGCTTTGGAACTGGATACAGCCATCACCTTCAATGTGTATAACTCCTGGGACTCACGGTCCAATGCTGCCCGTACCCATAGCCACCCAGTCTGTGGCTCCAGGCCAAAGAGGTTACTGGCTCCGTCTGCTGCAAGATGATAGGTGACAGGGCTCCCATCTGGTGCCTGGGCCTGCACTTGTAAGATCTGAGTTCCAGTGGTAGTGCCTGAGGGCAAGTCCACACGATAGGTAGGGTTGTCAAATCGTGGTGCCAACCCATGGATTCCCAAGTCCTGTATCACCACACGAAGTCGAAAGTGGCTGGTGCGTGGTGGGGAGCCTCCATCCCGGGCCTCCACCTCCAACTCATGGGCTGGTCCCCCTGGAAGTCCCACAGGTCCTATTAGCCGCACATGGCCTGTGACAGGGTCCACAGTGAACACTCCATCACCTCCAGAAAGTAGAGTAAAGGTGACACGACTGTTAGCCCCCGAGTCAGGGTCTAGAGCTCGCAGTGTATAGATGGGAGTCCCAGGAGCAGTGTTTTGTGGCAGTGATACAGTGTCTTCAGGTGCAGGGAAGGCAGGAGAGTTGTCATTTACATCATCCAGCAGCACACGGACCCGAGCCACAGCAAAAGCTGGGGGGATTCCGCTGCCTGCTCGAATTTCTAGCTCTAGGACAGGTCCCAGAAGCTCCCGGTCCAAAGGGCGAAGTGTTTTTAATAGCCCTGAGAGTGAATCTAGGGAGAAGAGGCCTCGGGGGTCCCCACCTGATAGGGTGAGGGTCACAGGCCCTAAGCGACCTAAGGAGAAAAAGAAAAATATCAGGAAAGGGATAGGAGGCCACCTGTTAATCCCAAGAAGGACATTTCCCATGTTGGTACTTTACAGAGTATTAGGAAAGAGGTAGGTATTGGCAGAGAAATTGGTTGGCATTAGGGTGGTATTTGTGTGCCATACTGTTTTGTATTAGAACCAGCAGTGGTGTGCTGTCCTAGGGTCACCCTAAGATGGCACTGAAAGACTGTACTGGGATATGTGATACCTGGTGGGTTGTGTGCCTGGATTATGCCCACACTGGTGCCTGGTGCCACATCCTCTGGCACAGAAAAAACATACTGTAGTTGTTCAAATATTGGTGGTATGGGGGTTCCAGGCACAATGCTGATGTTGACTCGAGCAGTGGGCTCTGCTTGTAGGCCACCTCCATCCTGAGCTCCAATCTCCAGCTGCACCACAGAATTAGCTCTTCTGGCCAAGGGCCAGGCTACTGTCAACAGCCCTGGAGAAGGAAGAGGAACAAAAGTTAGATGAGGGAAAGAATAGAAAAAGGTCCTGGAAAGAGGAGGCAATATATTATATAGGCAGGTGGAGAGAGGGGGCTGAGAGCAGGTCTCCATGATGGGAGGATCCTCACCTGAGTGTGCATCCAATGCAAAGAGTGGGGGACTATTGCCAGCCAGGATGTGGTAGGAGAGTCGCCCATGGGGTCCCTGGTCAGGGTCATGGGCATGCACTCTCAGCACAGCTGTACCCGGTGTACTCTGAGCACTAAGACTGGCAGCATACTCCCGTGGATAAAACTGAGGACGGTTGTCGTTCTCATCAGCCACAAACACCTTCACATACACTATGGACTTGAGGCCTCCCTGGTGGAACATGTAACCATCGGTCAGTAGGCCTTGTCTAGCCTTGGTGAGAACTCTACCCTTATATTCCCTGGCCAAGGTCCACTTACTTACCCCATCAACAGCTGTCACCGTGAAGTCAAAGCTTGAAGGTCCCTGGTCACGGTCCAGGGTCCGGGTGGTACATACATCACCACTGTGGGCATCAATGCGGAATGGGGGAGATCCAGAAGCTCCAAGCCCAGCACCCAAGGAATAGGAGATGAGGCCAAATGGACCACTGTCAGCATCTGTGGCTGTCACCTGGGGAGAGGCTAGTGTAAGTGATGCCCCTTCCCTTGCTGGTCAGAAAAGTCAGAGCTAAATGGAGATTAGAAAGCACTGCTGGTGCCCAAGCCCCTGGATGGTGCACACACAAAGGACTGGAACACAGACCCAAACCCAACCTCAGGCCTGGTCCCACCACTTAAGTTCCTGGGAGGCTCTGGTTACAATTGGTTTTTTGTTAAATGGTAAATAAGACCCTGCCAAGGCTGAACCTTGGAAACAGCTCTTTACAGTGGCTGTGGGCCCAGATATCCCAGGAGACAGACTTTCTTCTGCATGAATCCCTGTGGGCAGCTGCACAGCTGCAGCCATCAATATGTAACCTTGTTTGATGTGTACTTGAAGGCACTTTAATATATAGTGTTGATTCATTAACAGTGACTTCACAGACGCAATAAAGTAAAGATGAAGCCATGGTATACTTAGATACTATAACTCCTGTCTGACTAAAGCTTATCTTATGCATGTGTTTTATTCTAAACGGCACATCACAGCCTTTTACTGCACAAGGCAGAACTCTACTGTTCTACTTAGGAGTTGTTTTAAACAGCAAAATCACTAATGGGAAAGCACAAAAACAATAAAAATAAAGTTCAGAAAGGACACTGGGTCACAGGACAGACTGCTGAGACATGAAGCAAAATGTCACCCGTTTTCAACCTCAATTGAGAACCTAGGCAACTCATGTCTGCATGTATCTGGGGTTACAAATAAATTTTACAGAATAATGAGTCTGCATATAACAAGAACCAGCTACAAAGTAGAGTTCCAAGGGCAGCAACCTATAATTCCAGAGGATCACAGGAAACTACTCTTCTCATAAAGTCTCCTAATCATCTCATGCAGAGAAATGGTTGATGGATGGTTGGTTACTAAGATGAATATTTTAAATCCAATCTTGTGTTCAGGGAGTGTTGCTTTGTTCTGAGATGAGGCTCTCACTATGCAGCTCAGGCTGGCCTTAAACTCATGATCCTCCTGCCTTACTCCCCTAATTGCTAGGATTTCAAGTGTGACACCAATCCCTGCTTACATGCCTAATCTTTACTGAGAGTATAGTATGCATTACACAGTTGAATGTGATCACTACAGGGTCTGTTCTGTGTTTTCTGGATATGGCTCACGCACTTTATCCTAGGACAGAGCCAGGTACACAGTACATGCTCAGTGCATATTGTGCATTGAGTGAATAGGCATCTGATCACCCTGCTTTGTAACAAAACTTTCTTTCATTCTCAGTTTTACGCATTGGGTGCACGCTAGGCCCTCTACAGTGGGTTAGCTGGTGGCCGGCTGCTTAGGGCTGTGACAAAGTGCTCTTTGTGGGTAGAGAGACCTCAGGGTCATGATATGCTGCAAGAGGAAGCTGCAAAGTTTCCCTTCTCAGCCAGAAAATGTGTTCCGAAAGAAAGCTGGCCAAGGATTTCTGATTGTTACCCAGGCCCTTGACAGAAATGATCTGCGCCATTGTTTATCCTCCTGAGAGACATTAAGACCCTGCCATGGCTCAACCCTGGAAACAGCTTCTGCTCCAGCTCTGTACGGTGGCTCTGGGCCCGGATATCCCAGGAGACGGACTTCCCCCTTGCATCTATCCCCATAGACTGCAGCACAGCTGCAGCTGTCTTCAGGAGCTGTTAAACACCTCTGCCCTCTGACTCTGCTGCAGGAAGAAAGCAATAAACAGTGGTGGGGGGAAGTTGTCAGGAAGTGACCCCCAAAAGACGCAAGGCCCTTTGACTGGAAATGACCAAGCAGAACTGAGTTTCCTGACCCCCTGCTCACACGTTTCTCGGTAAATACAGACTGTTTTCAGCAGGTTCTCAGCTTTGTCCCCCAAGCTGCTTCAACGCTGTGAGAAGCCTCAAGCCTCTCCTCTTCTCTACACCTGACCCCTGCCTCTCAGATGCACCATTTTAAGGACAAAAGAAAGATGTTTCTCTATGGACTCTAACATTTCTACCAGACTCTGAATTTACTGTATATTCCCATCTTGACGTCCTTCCTGTATGCACCCCATTCTGATTTCTTGCCACTATCATAATCTGCTTTTCCTCCTGCTGGTTCATCCTCACCACTGGCCCTTGAATACTTGCTGTACTCTGGCTGTTTTTATTCATCCTGTTCTCTGGACTCTCTCCTTGGCTTTTTTTTTTTTTTTTCCACCCTACAGGCCTCTTTCACTTTCCCAGCCTCAGGAACCATCTCTAGTCAGCCCTAAGTTTGGGACCATTCTCCTAGGCTGAAAATTTGTACATCCAGATGCCTGGATCTCCACCTGGATGTTCCACAGTGATCTTAAATCTAAACTGTCCAATACTAAACCTATAATCCTTTCAAATTTGCTGACTCTTTCTTTTTTTTTTTAAACTTTATTTATCTATCTATTTGCCTTGGTGTTTGCCTGGAACTGGAACTACAGACAGTTGTTAGCTGCCATGTGGGTGCTGGGAATCGAACCCGGGTCCTCTGGAAGAGCAGACGGCGCTCTTAACCGCTGAGCCATCTCTCCAGCCCCTGCTGACTCTTTCATACACTCACTCAAGCCAGAAGTTAATTCTTCCCTTTCTCTTGCCTGGAATATCCATCAGCCAGGGATAATAAGTCTCTATTAACGCCCTTATATTGAGTGTGTCTCACCATCTGAGCCATTTCCACTTGGTTTATTATAATTCCTTTCTTATTGGTGTCTGACCCTCCAACCCAGACTTTATTTTTAAATTAAGAATTCTCAACCTTGATAATTCTGACATTTTAGGCTGGATTTTTTTTTTTTAAGTCAGGAGACTATTGTATGCTTTATATCATGGTTTACAGTATCCTGGGCCTCTACCCCACTAGATACTGGGAGCATCTCATCATTTATAACAATTTAAAATGTCTAACTATTGCTAAATGTCTCCTCTGGAAAGTAAAAACTGTCTACAGCTAGGAACCACTAACCTACTCTGACAGCTAGTTGAGAGAAACATTTGACCATTTTACTCCTGTACTGAAAAAAAAGAGCTTTAATATTTTACATAGGAAAAACAATTCCTTGGCTTGGTGTAGGCTCTTCACTGGCAGGCCTTTCCACATCTTCTCATCTCACATCTCTACCTGCAGCCATACTGAATGACTTTGTGGTAATATATTGTATATCTAATAAAGTTTGCCTCAAAAGTCAGAGGACAGAGCCACCCACAGATTTAGCCATTAAGGTCAGGGAGTAGTGACCCATACCTTTAATCCCAGCATGCGGAGATCTTCTAGATCTCTGTGAGGTTAAGGTCAAACAGAGCCAGGTAACGGGTGGTACACACCTTTAATCCTAGCTCTAGGAAAGGTGAACCAGGAAGTGCGATGGCTGGGTGGAGAAAGAGAGGCAGGAGTTCAGACCTTTGCCTGGGACCCCTTGCCTTTTTGGCTGAGGGCTCAGAGGCATTCAGTCTGAGGATTCCTGAGGAGTGGCTGGGTGAGAAGTGGCTGTGATTTGTTCTTCTATCTCTCTGATCTTCCAACTTTTCCCCAATATCTGGCTCCAGGATTAATTATAAGACCAAGTATAATTCAAGTAATATGACTTGGAGCCTCTAAATAAGCCAGGTTCTCTCCATAAGTCTCACCTAGCTTAGAGCCTTTCACCTGTCTGATTAACCCATAAAGTTCTTCTTATTCTTTAGGTTTCAATACAGAAGCCCCTGTGCTTTGGGAAAACATCCATACTGAAATACTTATTGAAAATGATTGGTTTCTTTGCAAATTAAGGCTTATTCAATTTGGGTTTATTCATTACTATATTCTCTAACACAATGACTGGCATATGTGGTGGATATTTCATAAGCGTACATTGAATAAATCACGTGTTAAGACTTTGTAACAGTTATGAACTCCCAGTGGGCATTTTTATCCTTCCTTCATTGTTTCTAACAGCAAAAACTCCAGGAAACCACCTGGAAAGTTGATCTTGTGCTTCAGGGACTAGCAAGGAGAGAAGAAGTTTGGAAGCAATAATCCACTAGTCCTGGCCAAGAGAGTACACATGTGAGAGTGGGTGGTGAGAGCCAGACAGCAGTGAGCAGGCGAACATCCAGGATCTAGCCAGAAGGCAAAAGATCAGCCAGACCCAGGCACTAGCCTAGAAGTCTGGGCCAGCACACAGCCCCTGAGAAGATACTCAGGGGGTCATCATACATCAAGCACTGGTCTCTTAAAAGACATTCCTGGCCTTAGTCTTCCTTCTCTCTTACAGCTATAGTTCATGGTCATCTTTTCAACAGATATGTTGGCCTTCCTATAATTTTTCCTATAATTTTTAAGAAAAAGTCAAAGCCTGTGATCTAGCCTGTTAACTATTTTGTCTTCTCTCTCGACAAGTCTCTTTCTTCTGTATGTATAACTGAGGCCAGCCTCAATGATGTCGTCTTAACATTGTGGTGTATTCACTTAGCAAAGTATAGTTAGTTCTTCTGGGTCCCTCCCTTGGGCTTCCAAGGCACTTCATTTAGTTATTGATGTATGTCCCTAGTTAGACTGGGTCCTGCCTGAGAACAGGAATCTCTTTTCCTTGTTCTCTGCTCTGAGCACACTGCTGGACCTACATTGCTGAGGAGTGATTTATTACTCTCACATTGACCCATCTATCCCTCACCCTTAAAGCCAGTTAGTTACTTTAAAACAAAAAGCAAACAAGTAATCTTAATCATGCCCTATGGGCTCAAAATGCAATGATCTCCTTTGTTTCTGAAATAAAGTCCTAACACGCGGTAGCCAAAGATTTCTGCAATATGGCCTCAGACTACATCCTTAGCTTCATGTTTCTCTCATCTCTCTCCTCTTTCCTTGAGAGGCCTTCTTTCTCTGCACAAGAAGATCTTACTAGATCGTTCTTATTATTTCTCAACCTTGTCCTTGAGTCTGTGAATCCTATCATGGCTCCCATGCAAGGGAAATGCTGGAGACTTCTTCCAGCAGAGCCTAAATTTGGATTAAGCATAGAGGGCATCATAAATGCTCACCTATCCCTTGTGAGACAGGAGCCATATAAGTGTACAAAAACTCCATCTCTGTAGCTCTGAGACTTTGCAGACCCACTACACGACTCTTTTTTCTTCCATATACCACCTTAATTTCCCCAACTGCCAGAATTACGAGTCTCAGCTCTGGGACTCTACTCTCATTGTCTCATTAGACTCATCTGCACAGATATGGGGGCACAGAGACCAGGACCAAACCCTCTGGCTTAGGTCACCATCAACACTTGGAAAGCTAGGCGCCTGCTCTAAGGTCCTCTGTGATCCTCAGACCTACTCTTGCCTACAGTCTGTGGGTAGGGGCTACCCACCTGCAGAAAACAGGTTCCAGGCTGGGTACCTTCAGCCAGTGAGGCATTGTAGAAAGTCCTCTGGAACTGGGGCTCATTGTCGTTCACATCTTGTAAGGCCACACTAACTGTGGCAGAGGAGACCAAAGGGGGCAGGCCCCCATCTGTGGCCACCACAATAATCTGTGGCTGAGGTTCTAGCTCATAGTCCAGTGTGGCAGCTGTGCTAATGATGCCTGAGGTGGGATCAATGGAAAACCAGTGACTGTGAGTGCCAGGAGCCAGACTATAGGTGACCTGACCATTGGTGCCTTGGTCAGGATCCCGGGCAGTTACCCGTACCACAAAGCTACCAGGCAATGCAACTTCAGGTAGAGGTTCAGGTTGGTAGACCTGGCGGTCAAAAGCTGGTGCATTGTCATTAACATCAGTGACATGTAGCACAAAGGCAGCTTCAGCCCGTAGTGGGGGTGAACCTGAGTCCGTGGCTGTAACTCGTAAGTTATAAACATCCCTCTCTTCCCGATCCAGCCTCCGAGCCACACAAACTAGGTAGATGACACTGTCTTGGGTACTCAGGGCAAAGTGGCCCTCTCCACCCTCCAGTGACACATTGATATGAGCAAAGTCGCCATCGTCTGGATCTGACACAGAGATTCGAGCAACAAGCTGTCCAGGAGGGGCAGCCTCAGACACTCGTGGGGAGCCATCAGCACTCAGGAAGATGACAGTCATGGAGGGCTGATTGTCATTGGCATCTCGCACATGCACTGTCACAAAAGCTGAACCCAGCTCTGGGTGAGCCCCACCATCCCGTGCCTGTACCACCAGTTCATGGACTCGTCTTTGTTCAAAGTCCAATGGGCGCTCCAGCCTCAGAAGCCCTGTATTCGAATCAATAGAGAAGGGTCCATCACCTTCACTCTGTCTCCTGTTGATCTCATAAGTCACAGCTCCATTGGCACCAGCATCAGCATCAGATGCAAATACTTTCAAGACAGGACTGCCAGGGGCCAGACTCTCAGATACCACGGCATGGTATCGGCTTTGATTGAAAGCTGGAGCATGGTCATTGATATCCAGCAGTGTCACATCCAGCAATGCCTGGGCTCTCCGAGGGGGTGAGCCACCATCATAGGCCTCTAGCTGTAACATGTAGTGTGAGCGGTTCTCCCGGTCCAGTTCTCCAGCAACTACAAGCTCAGGCACTGGAGCTCCATCAGGACCAGGACGCATCTCTAGCCTAAAGGTTTCTCCAGCGCCATCACCAGATAGTGCATAGCCTTGGGTTCCTAGGCGACCAGCATCTGCATCACGAGCAGGCTCCAGTGGATAGCGTGTACCAAGAGCCGTATGTTCGGGTATCTGCAGGGCAGCCCGAGCCTGAGGGAAAGCTGGTGCATGGTCATTGATATCAGCCACTCGTACTGTAACTTCTACGGTGGCACCATCAGGAGTGACTGCAGTGAACCGGTAACGGTCTCTCCTCTCACGATCCAGGACGCGAGCTGTACGGACCACCCCACTGTGCTCATCAATAGCGAGATCTGTGCCTACACCACTGCCTTCCTGAGCAGAGATGAAGTACATGGGAGGAGGTGCTGTGCCTGGAGGAAGTCCTGCACTGATGTCTCCAATCAGCGTGCCTGCTGGTTGTTCTTCATCAATCTGTAAGTCCAGGCTCCCAGCTTGACCCCAGGCTCCTGACACTCCAGCCCCCAACAGCACCAGCAGCAGCAGCAGGAGAAGAGTCCTGAGGCTCTTCGTGCCAGGGCAAGAGAGTGCAACACTCAGCTCCTTCTGCATGGCAGGTGCAGTTCAGCTGGAGCTCCAGCTCCAGACGAGACTCCTAGCCCAGCTTGATTTCAGGATTTGGATCAGATCCAACTTGGGTGCTAGTTACAGTTCAGGCCCTAAGAGAAAAACAGAGGGGAAAGGTCACTGACAGGGCAAGGGTTAAGAGGTCAGAGAGACTGGGAATCAGGCCACACCAAATCTCAGACATGCTCAGTAACAGCAGGGGCTTGAGCAGCAGCCCCCAGTCTTCCTTGGGAAATTGTACTTTGGGATTCCCGGAGTCTCTCCAGTCTGCCCTCTGGCAAGCCCCTGAAAGTCATCTGTGAGCAGATTATTCCATCTCCTATTTTTCAGGTCTGAATAGCTACAAACTTTCTTTTTATATTTCTAAACTTAAAATGACCTATCTCTTCTTACTTCTTTTTTTTTCTTTTGCACCTGGTACTAATACTCCCTTTCTAGCCTCAATAACCATGTGTGTGGTAACCATGCTTGAATTGTCAACCGTTTCCTCTCTGCTAGACTTAGCAGTATTTAAATATCCAGTGCCCTTTAGCCCTACTTCACTCTCTAATGTACAAGAGATAAGCACCAACTACAAGCAATGAGAAAAGGAAACAGGTCCTGGTTTCATGGAGCTTCTAATTTGGATTTGGACAGTTAGTAACAAATATGATAGGGCTAGGAAGAAGCCTTGGAAGCAGAAGAGGATGTAGTGAGCTAACAAAGTCACAGGGAGCTCGCTATTCTGAGGAAGTGACATCCCATTCAAGAGCCAAATGATTAGTAGGTGTTAGCTACACAATGGTAGGCAGAGGTGAGAGATACAGGAGAATAATCTGGAAGATTAAACAGAATTTGGAAGGGCTTAGAGTCCACACTAGAAGAAGGGTGGAGAATGTCTGGGAATAGTTGGGAAGTATCGTCTGTGAAGTGTAATGTTAGTGTCGAGATTATATAAAGGGCAGGGACTCACACACAGCATACTGAAGATTTTGACATTATCCTAAGTGCCAAAGGAAGCCATTGGAGCATTTTCACGAGTGCTACAATGTCTCACACACAAAACAAGCACATGATGCGGACAGGTCAGGGAAGAGGGTGAGGTATGGCACGGTTTTCTTGCCGATTTGGGTGTGTGTCAGCAGTAAAAATGGGGAGTGATGGGTTAAGTGTGTGGGGAAGGGAATGGGGTAGAAGAGGCAGGGCTTGATGACTGCTTGAAGGCAGGGCATGAGGGAACGGAGATGTCAAGGATGATGGGCAAATTTCTAGTGGAAACCAGCAGTTGGTGTCACACACTGAGAAATAAAACCAGAGAGGGGAGGTGCCTCTGGAAACCCTCTAAACAAACGAGGGTTTCAAACCTGGCTGAAGTTCAAAGTCAAGGAAGTCTACTGGTGACTAGCAAGAGTCAATCAGAATCAGTGTCGAGGTGGAGCAGAAGCTGGTGGGAGGCAGATGCAGGAGGGAAGGAAGACAGTCACAGGTTACCCCTCCCAGACAGTCACAGGTTACCCCTCCACAGTAAGGCGGTTTCACTTGTCCTCTGTCCCTTCCCACCGCCCCGCTCCAGGCTGAGGCTCCCTTCTCTGTACATCTCTCCCACTGAGCCAGTCATATCTTCTTACTGGATCTTCTTCATCACTGGCCACTAACTCCCCGAAGTCCACTCCTCCTGGCTTTACCACCATTTCTGTCTACACTTTTCCCTGTCCAGTCCTCAGGCTCCTTCAAAGTCAGTGTCTTTGTGGACTCCATCCAAGGCTAACTTCTACCATCCTCATGGTCTGGCTGGCCATCTTTTCTCACTCTTAAGCTTTTGATTCAACTTTATCAATCATTTTTCATGTCTTATCTATTTGTCAGTAACTTCTCAATCTCCAACTCTGGAGACTCTGGAATTACCATATCCTTAGGCTCATTCTGATTTTCCACCTCTGTTTTCTTTCCTGTGAACAGCACCACCATCCATGCATGCCTCAAAGCCAGACATCTAGACGCTCTCTTAAGAGGCTTTTGGGTTTTTTGTTTGTTTGTTTGTTTTGCTTATTTTTAATCTTAATTTTGACTTTGTTATTAAAAGCTGGCCACTTCATCCAGGTATAGAAAAGTTCTTAGCCTTTCTACACTGTTGCCATCTGAAGTTTAAGCATTGTCTCTCCTTTCCATTTCTGCTACAGCTCCTTTATAGTCTCCCCGATCCTTGGAGGGAGACTTGGAGCCTCTTCTGATCCACCCCTGCCTCATCAGAGAGATCTACACCACTTACCTAACCAGGTCTGTAAAAGGCTCTCACTAATCCCCTGTTCCTGGCACATTAAAATGCTATTCCTCTACCTCCAAAGACACGCAGCTACACATGCACAGCCTTGGGCTGAGGTTTCAAAGAACCCTTGCTCTGAGCGTAGAATTTCTGATCCACACCATAAAGTCCACTTTTCATTAGTGTCTTTGCAGTCTGAGCCTTGCCAATTTCTTTTATGTTCCTTACCTGTAATTTCTCCTACCACACTTTTTTATTCCCAAACTTTACGTTAATATGCTCCTCAGTTCTTTCTTGCTTTGTAAGTGGTATTTTCTCTTCCTAAGATACCTTCTAAAAATCTCATCCATGTGGCCATTCTGTTATTAACATTTCATGATTCAGTTTAAACTTCTTATCTTCTGTAGATTCTTTCCTGGCATACTCATCCCTGCCCTATGCAATACTGTACTCTATGGATGTCTACCACAAATAATAAGGTGCTCAACAGGTCTGATGTATTCATGTGTCTGCTTCTGCAATGAACTGGAGGATCCTGAAGGGTGGGGCAGGTGTGTCTTTGTTTTTTTTTTTTTTTTTTTCTTCAGGATTTAGTAGAAGTATAGCTTGAGCAGGCAATTGGTGCCCCCCCATTACACTCAGAGAAATGCCTATAGCTGTGTGAACTCAGATGACATACATGCCTATGGGAGCCCATGACTCTGAGGCTCCATGGTCAGTCCTATGGCTAAAAAAGCTTGACCTCTGGTCTTTATAGATCTTCTTTTCTCTAGGACTTCCTAATCCATGAGGATAGGCCTGTTTGTGACTTTAAGTCCCATCTGCATAAGCAATAAAAAGCAAGGGCTGGGTATAGGGAGGCTGCGGTGCTGGCTCTATGTGTAAAAATTTCTTACAGCACAAGCATTGCTTAAGCATGAGAAACTGAGTTTAGATTTCAGAACCCACATTAAAAAAATTGAGAACTACACATGTGCCTGTAAGTCCTGCACCATGGGGAGAAGAAGGAAGAGGACCAGTGAGGATTGCTGGCCACCGACCTCGCTCCAGCTCCAGTCAGGTCTCAAAAGAACAAAAGGAAGAGTGTAATAGAGCATACGAAGGCACATGTGCCCAAACACACGTGTGCACAAATACCACACATACATACACACATTTTTTATATAAAGAGCAAGACTTTGAATACAATCTAAATGTTAATTTGCCTCATCTGTGGAGTAGCTGGATCTAAGCACAGAGCCTAGAGAAGGGTTAAGGACTGGTTCTATTGTCACTGGAGAGAAAGCAGTAAGTAGATCTTGACGTAAGAAGGTCAAGCACAATGAGGTCCATGTTCTTATCACACTTTGCATTGCAATTATTTCTCTTTCTACCCATTTCATACAAGAGACTGAAAATTTTCTTACTCACATTTACAAACATGGCTATAGAACATGATCAACACATTTTCTTAATGAAAAGGATAAGTCAATAGTAGGAGATACAAGTTCAGATGAAATAGCCTCACAGGAGAAGAACCCAGGCCCAGATGGGTCCCTGTTTAAAAGCAGTCCCTTCCTTCAAACCACAGACTTCTATAACCTCTTCTTACCTAACATAGACCCCTGTAATTGCAGACTTGTATAGGGAGCCCTCACACCAAATACACAAAGGCTCACACCGAGCATGGGCATCCACACACCCTAGCACACTAGAACACTGATAGACAAGCTCACATAGCCCTTTTCAGAGTCAGGCTCACATATAGACAGGTACATTCAATATGCACTTGCATGCAAAGACTTATTTTAACACACAACCAGGTTATATGCAGACACCCCTCATCACATGTATTCAGAAACCCATTTTTCACATGTGTTGGTATACTAACCCAGGCACATAAACCCACACACACAGAGAAAGCCACTTTTCCACGGATCTCAACAGAAAGACACGTACACATCCTTAGTATACACACATGCATATGCACATACACACATCCTTTCCTGCCCAGGCAAGCCCACTGCCTACTTCATACAGACTGACAAGGCAGGCACGCGCACACACACTTGCAGACCCACCCACACGCAGGCATGCTCTCACACATGCTGCCGGGGCACTCGTGGTCAACTCTGCGGCTGCAGCTGTGACCTCCAAGTCCCTGGGGCCTCTGTCTGGACTATGCCTCATCACTTCCTGCTCCACAGCTTCCAGTTCCAAACTTGAACTCCAGACTCTCTCCCGAGACCGTCTCATCCTTTCTCCAGCCTCTTCTCTGCACCAAGCCTCCCATCTGTCCAGTGTTTCTCGGTGCTTCTTCCCTAACACATGTTCCCCCTCCTGATTCTCCTTTCTTTCCTTTCCAGGTCTGTCCCATCCATCTTGCCTCTTTCTCCAATCTGTCCTGCCTCCTATCCAGCTCTGTCACATCTCTTCTTCCACCCAGAGCTGCCTTACCACATGCCCTCACTTTGTCCTCAGTCCTGTTACTTGGTCCTGACTCCATCCCACTCTCCCCCTCTATCCCCACATCTGGGCCTCTGGAACCACAGCTGGTTCTCATTAAGAGGGGGGAGGGGCAAGGCTGTTCATTGGGGCCTGAAACGTGATGTCAATCCCCCCCCCAGCTAGCAGAGTCCCCCTTCCTGTCCCCAGTTATATGTCTACAGGGCTGAGATCAACAAGAAACATGGGAGAGGAAAGAAAGGTGGGCTATGGGGAGGGCCAGAGGGACCACAAGGGAAGGAAGAATCTCTCCAGGAGGAAGTATAGGAGTGGCCCAGAGGTACAGAAGGGGAAGCATGCTAGGGGAGCTGGCACCACCTAAGCCTCCTCCCTCGACTTCCTGTCCCAGGGCCAGCAGGGGCAGGACCAGAAAGACAACAGTGCTGAGGAGGGGGGCTATAAAATAGCAGCTGGGATAGAAGTTGAAGAACAAGAGTGTAGCCTCAGTGAGCAAAGGGAGATGTGGATCCTGGGCTAGGAGAAAGAAAGGAGGGAGGGAGGTGAGTGTTCTGGTGGGAGGCGAGCCTGGTGGAGAGCATGCACTGCAGCAGAGGAAGGAGTCAGTGGAGGCAGAAACAATCAGACAGGGGCTATTGGACAAAGAGGAGGGGGAGAGAGGTGATGGGAGAAGAAGGCTTTCTGGATGTCCACAAGAGCACACCCCCTCCCCCAACTCTCATCCCTGGGCAGTGGCCAGGGCACTGCCAAGGCCTGGCTGTATCCTATAGAGAATGCATTCCCAGGAGGCACTCCAGGGAGAGGCTGAGGAAAGGAAAGAAAGGCAGAAGAGGGTCTGCTTCTGAGCTTCCGCTGTGCTGGGCCCCGTGCCAGGTAGTTCACAGACAGCATCTCATTTAATCATCCTAACAACCCTGTGAGGAAGGAATCCCAGCTTCTAGTTTCCAGTGAGGAAATGGAGGCTCAGGGTAAAACAATTTCCCCGAGTTAACATCCCCTAATCTGATGTCAGGACTATGCACACTCCATATTGCCTTGCAACTTAGAAAAGGCAAAACAGAGGAAATGGCAGGGAAGCTGAGTGGAGCACCCTAGTAGGGTAGTGAAGACAGAGACTGGGCATGAGGAGTGTGCAATAATCCAGGTTAGGGGTGGGGGTGCTAAAAGGACATAGGTGTGGAGGATGGGAAGAGGTGAACTACACAGGACGTGGCTGAGGATGCTGCAGGAATGGTGAAGGAATGGAGAAGCTTGACACTCTCCTGGGGTTCTGACCGGGATATCAAAGTGGTCCTTATTAAGGTACGGAAGACAAGGAGCCACATGGAGAATAGCTGTTGTAATCACTACATGGAGCTGTCCCAAGCATAGCTGGATCTTCAGGTTTGGCTAGTAGGAGAGGTTTGGCTTAGAGATATGGATGTGGAAAAAAATCACAGAGTAAGTGAAAAGTGTGGCAGTGAAGATGCCAGTCTGATAGAGAGTGAGATGAATCCAGGCCCAAGCCTTGTAAATAGTCACAAAGAAAGGGAAGCTGAGCCCTTGCTTCTTCCCGGAGGCAGCATCTCAGATGTGAAAGAGGAAACATCGAAAGGAATGGAAGACCAACCATGCCCAATGCTATCAAGAGTCCAAGAGAGGCTGTTAGGCTGAGAAGTAGCCGTTGAATGTAGTAGTGATGGTATTGGAAAGAATAGCATCAGGGGAGTGGTAAGGGGAACAAGGCTCCTGTAGTGGGAACCTAGAGATAATGCATGGACTATTATATTAAATAGGAACGAACCAGATTAGACTCAGCATAGACAAACCCACTATTACTTGCTTACTACATTCCTACTACAGGAAGACAGTGTGACACTGAGTGCTAAAGACTCAGGATCACAATGGGAAAGTTAATTAAGAACCTTTCTTTTTTTCGGACAGGGTCTCCTCTGGCTCAGGCTGACCCTGAACTCCTGATCAGCCTACCTCAATCTCCTGAGCACTGATATGATAGGGTTAGGTCATCTTGCCTGGATAACCACTGTCAGCTTCCTTTCCCTGCTCTGTAATATGTGCATTAAAGTGCCTACCTCAATTGGCTGATGTAAGACTTAAACGAAATAATTTGAAACTCTTAGCATTAAGGCTCAACTACTACTGCTTACTGGTACTGCAGTGTGATGCACATCAGACTCTGGGATGTGTTCTTCCACAGATGAGGAATCTGGGGCTGGGAGGTGGGAGCACAGAAACATCTGGAAGGCAGCTTTGATGGACACCGAAGCTTTTTGATAGCCCAATTGCCTCTCTGGTGGAGGGTTTGAAAAGCCAAGATAAAGGCTTGTGTAGCTGGTCAGGCACACAGCAGGGATAGGGAATATCCCAAAGTTCAAGAGAATAAACATGGCGATGTGCTCAGGGTGGACTAACAGAGGAAGAGATCGGGACTAAGGTAATCAACATTCCACGGACAGAGGCACGTGGGCAGAAGAAACCTGGCTGCCTGAGGCCTCTAGGAATGAAAAAAAATAGGGAAGGAAGGAGGGGATGCAGGGCATGCATGTGATGTGATTCATGAATAGATGCAGTCAGCAGATATTCAAGGCCTACCTTCTACCTTGTGCCAAACTCACTAAACTCCAGAGACAGAGCAGTGGCTCAGACAGGTCAAGTCTCTGAGTCTGTGGTGTTCAAAGGTGGGGAGACCTGAGAACTGAAACACACACACACACACACACACACACACACACACACACACACACACACACACGAGCTGGACTCCAACCATCACAGTCCAGGTTGTAGAGACTAACGAAGTTGGAGATGGCAGAGAAGGTGGAGACAGAAACTCAGAAGATAGGTTGAGGGCAAGAAAGCACAGTATGAGAGCCTAGACGTTAGATGAAAAATTAATTTCCAAGGTCCTGTGGTCAAGAAACAGCATGGGAAAAAGTGAAATACAATCAACTAAGTCAGCATCTAACAACTTAGCAATTCTCTTCCCGAAACTTCCAAACAACTTCAAGTGGACGTCATTACTCTCATTTTCACCTGAGAAGCTGCAAAAAGCTCAGTCACCCCACGAGAAGACCTGAGGTACAGCTGTTTCCCTTTCTCTTCCCTTGTTCCCTTGCTCCTCTTCCTTCCTGATAAGGAAGCCAAGTTTTGGGCCCTGAGAGATAAGTTCTTTCTACTGAATTGGAAATGGGGAGACAGGTCTTTTTTTTTTTTTTAACCAGGTAACACCATGAACTGGAAGCCCCCTTCCCAAGTGGCAGTGGTTAAAAATGTCCTGGTCTCAGAGAGTTACACAGGTGAGAAAGGGTCAGGCAGCAGAATGATGGCGGGAAGCTGGACTCTAGCATCAGGAACTGCTGGGAGAGGCTTCTGCTAACAGGTACTAGCCCCTGAGAAGGGAGAGTCCAGGTTGGTTTCTATTACTACTGACTGGGAAGAACTGGCAAGGAGAGGGAACCTGGGACAGGAAGGTGCAGGGTCCAGAATGCCGGGAGTTGAGCTCAGGGTGAGTGGGCACTGCAGGACGGAACAGCCTAAGGAAGGGGTGTGGCAGAGTGGAGGGGGTGAGGCCTGTAGTGTCTGGTGGTCTGAGGATAGGTGTGGTGGTTAATCTCCATTGCCAATCTGACTGGATTTGGAATCACTGCCGGAGCAAACCTCTGGGTCTATCTTCAAAGGCGCTTTCAAAGAAGTATAACTGAGATAAGAGCACCCACCCTGAAGGCAGGTGCCATCATTCCATGGGTTTGGGTACCAGACTGAAGAAAAAGGAGAAAGTGAGAGAAACAGCATCTTTCCTCTCCCCCTCCTCCCCTCCCCTCCCTCAGCTCCTCTCCTTCCTGACTGTGGGTGCAATGTGAGCAGCCACCTCACGTTCCTGCTGCCACGCCTTCTGCACCATGATGGACCATGCCCTCAAACTGCAAGACAAAATAAACCCTTCCTGTTTCCAAGTTGCTTTTGTCATATTATCCTGTTACAGCAATGAGAGAATCAACCATTAGATCACAGCTTCCCCACAAGGGTCTCCGTGGATGCAGGATTGCTTACTTCCAGTGCTTCTTAAATATCTGCTGAGTAAATAAAGAAAGTAGAGAAGAGGATTCAGGAAAAAAGAGAAATTCAGGGGGAAAGTGAGGGGTGTGGGGGCTGGGGGCAGGAGTGATCCTGGGGTAAGAAAGGGAGGTCGGGAAAGTGTCTCAGGCAAGGTAAGAGGACCATGTGTGTGCAGCTCCATTGCGTGTGCAGCTGAGAAGCGGTGCTTCTCAGCAGCGGGAGACGAGGGGATATGCTCATGTATTCATCCGTTTGTTCATTCTTGTGTTTGCAGGGAACCTAGGGTCACAAAGATGCATCGTGTGCAGCCTCGACAGCAAACAGTCCTAGCTCTGCTGGAGAAACAGAATGAGCATAAGTGACAAAGAGAAATAAAAGGAGCCCCTGGCAGAGTCAGAAATGGGAAGGGACCGAGCAGGAGGAAGGAATGAAGGGCCTTTGAAGTAAAAAAGCAGGGTGTGCAAGGTGCAGGGCCCTGGAGGGATGCACTGTCTGTTGGGAACTACAAGGAACTCAATATAACTTGAGCTCAGAATGTGAGCGCTAGAGAAATAGGACAGGCAATGAGTTAAGGAGCTTTGGGGAGAGTAGATTATGATTCATAAACCTTATTTAAAAGTCGGGATTTCCTGCAAAGGAAACAGAAACACTTAAGCACAGTAAAATGGCTGGATTTGCATTTTTATTCAAGTCTTTCTTACTGCAATGAGGCACAGATTGGAAGAGAGAAGGAAAGTACAAACCCATGAGGAGGTGCCGACAAGCGTTTAGATGAAAAGACTGTGGGGCCAGGGCAAGCACAGCGGTGGTGGGGGACATGGGATGAGATGTCAGACACTGTCGGAAAGGAGACAGAGCTAACTTACAGTCCACGGAAAAAAGAGCTGTTGCATCTAATGTTTGGGTGTAAAGATGGTGATTTGGGGGAAAGAATGATGAGTTCAAGTTCATGTGTGGTAAGGGGTCTGTGAGCTATACATTAAGATCAAGTGTCTCAGGTACACAAAGGTCACAGCTCAGAGGAGAGGTATTTGGGTCTCATCAATCTATATATGACAGCTAAAACCATGCAAATGAGTGAGATGGATCGTCAGACACTCAGGTCACTGAGGTAATCAGATCCAAGCCAGAACCTTAAGGAACAGCAGTATGTAGAGACCATGCATAGGACCTCAAAGGTGACCCAGGACAGCCAGGAGGAGCTCTGTAAGAGATGCAGAGATCCCACCACACTGCCAAAATTTGCTTCTTTGCGTGTCTCATTGCACCAAAATGTCACCCTGCTGAGGGTAGAACCCGTGACTCTACTATTGTATTCTCATCACCTAGAAGCCTGGCTAGGGCATCAGTTCTCATCTCAAGTTAAGAGAATAAAGCGGTGACTCAGAAGCCGAAATCAAAAACAGCTCAGGGAGGAAAGAAAGCTCAACTATGTCAGCTCCTGCCAAGAGGTCAAGCAGCTGAAGGCTTTTGAGAAAAAAAAAAAAAAAATCCCCTTGATTTGGCAGGAGAGAGGTCACTTTCTCTTAGGGAGAGGAGGGACACTGGGGGGTGGAGGAGACAATAAAAGTGAGCACAGTTTAGATGCAGAAGTGTCTCTCACAAGACGTGACCATGCAGTAAACTGAGGAAGCCTCTTACTTATAGAAGGATACAGACAGAATCCTAATGTGTCCCCAGGAGGAATGGGCAAGGATAGAGTCATAGAAGCGTGAGGGATGGTATGCTAAAGGCAGGTATGTGTGTGTTTGTGGGGGGGGGGGTCTATAGTAGAAGAGACACCTACTCGTTATTAGGAAAGATTCAAGAGGATGCCAGTGAGATGTGAGAAGGTAGAAAGTTGAGGGAATTCATGCCAGGTGCCTTTAGTTTTTTCAGTGAGTGAGCAAATCCGTTTTTTTTTTTTTTTTTTTTTTTTTTTTTTTTTTTTTTTTTTTTTTTTTTTTTTTTT
>PVIH01000374.1:0-33011 GCA_004025045.1 Sigmodon hispidus | reverse complement strand
ACTCCCATCTCGCTCCTCACTTCTAGCTTTAAGTGTCAACAGTCACTGGCCTGCTCTATCCCTCAGACGCAAGATACATGAACTTTTAAATGCCATTTTCTTGGCTTGGTATATTCTCCACCCATTCTGCCTCATTTCCTTGATTGACTCCTGGCTAATTTGCCAATTTTAAGGCTTCTTCTAGAAAGCCTCCTCTGGACTTTCTAAGCTGGATGAACACTGCTATGTTATGACACTCCCCTGCCTGAGAGCATAAGCTCCTGAGGATAAGGAACATGCCCATTTTGTTCACTTTTGAAAAAGCCCACTCTATTACAATGCCTGGCAGAGAAGATACTTTATACATGCTTGCTGAATGAACCAGTAGATTAATGTCTATTGAAAACAATGGGGTAAGTGATTCAGATGTGTGAAAAATACATTTCTTTATAGAAGGTCCTATGTGGGGATTTACAGAAACCAGAATTTCTAAATGTGCCCCTTGGGGTGGCTGAGAAACCATTCTAGATAGGGGTGATAACTTACACGTGAGAAGGCTCAAAGATGATGGAGCAGAGTGTCAAGGAGTGTTTGAAGGGATGGTTCTTTAGCAATGAGCTGGAAGGGGAAGTAAAAGCCAAGTAGGAGCAGATTAGGAAGTAAGAGTTCAAGGTCAAGAGGTCAAGAGGCAAAGGTCATATCTGGCTAAAGCTGTAGTTTTCGACATGTGTCAAAAACTACATGTGTAGTTTTCGATGGGAGTGTCAGGAGGAAGCTGACATCATCCAGGGTCTCCATGGCCACAGGAAGCTCATTTGACCCCAGAATAATGGAAAGCCATCAAATCATTTGAAGCTGTGGAGTGATATAGCCAGCTTTGTTTTAGAAACACTACTCAAGGGTTCACGTAAGACCACTGAAAAGCACAGTATTTACATTATGATTAATAACAATGTCGAAATTACAGTTGTAAAGTTGCAGCAAAATTAATTTTATGGTTGGGGCTCACCACAACACGAGGAACCGTATTAAAGGGTCACAGCATTAGAAAGGTTGAGGATCACGGGGTTAAGTAAAGAGTAAGACAAGAGAAAAGGCATCTGAAAGTTGTGAAGAGATGGGGGTTCTGTGCAGAGTAGAATGCAGGAGCTTAGTCCTAGGATCAAATAGTTCAAATAGAGTGGTCCTGAGAAAAGAGAAGGTACCAGGCGCCAACGAGGTGAGGAAACTGGGAAACTGGTGTTTTGGGAGATACCTAGGACCGTGACAGGATGTACAGTGAGGGAAAAACCAGTCTGTCTCTTAGTGCCCAGGGAACAGATGTTCTGGATGTCTGGGGATGAAGAGTAATGGTGTGAGCCTTAGAAGTTAAAGGGCTTCTCTGCAGTAACAAAACTATAGCTCTCTTTGTACAGTGATGTCCACAAATGTCTCCTAAGACGTTGTATAAGAGGTTGTGTGGTAAGGGCAGTTGACATACAGCCTTCTGTTAGTTCTGCTTTCTGAGACACCTGTAATTCATGAGCAGGCTGAGGAAATATATAAAAATCCCTATGATGTGTTGCCTGATAGTATTTCCAATGCCGTGTATTGGTCTGAGAGGTGTTGGCTCCCATGGTATGAGTTGGTTGTGACAATGACTGTTCAGGTATCCTGGCTATGACATTTCTGTTATATGAACACTGCACTGAGAACTTTTTCCACAGATACATTCTGGCTTGACAGACACCTGGAATGGGTGTAAGTTGGTTCTGGCAGGGCATCTTAGGGTTGTCGGGTGGCTGTGAGTGTATGAGAATGTATGTTGTCTGGGACTGAGTCCCTGTGGGATTGAGTAGGGCTGTGATTGTGTCCCCTATGGGTATTTGAAGAGTTGACATAAGCGACAATATTTTTCTGGCCTATGACCTGTGGCTGTGGGCCCAGTCCATACACACTGAGTTCATTGTGCCTTTGAGTTCTCTCTCCCCACCCTCTCCACGTGGGACCTAGGCTCGCAGTGACCTCTCTCTGTCCCCTGACCAGGACTCTGATTTAAGCATCCTGGACACAAACTCCCAGGCTCCAGCACCAGGATGCACTCAGAACACCAGTTTGGGTGACCCACAACCACTTCAGGCTTCCTTCCCTCTTCTCTGCTTCTCTACTTCTGTCCCCTCAGTTTCTTTGTCTGTGTCTCCGTGTCTCTCACACCCATCCCTGCATTCTGACATATGGCTTCAACAGAACCAGGTAAAATGCACACAAACACACACCCTCACAAAGACCCGCTAGTCCTGACTCACACTCATTCTGACCCACACCCCCTTCAAGTGACACGCACATGCACACACAACCGCGCGGGGATACTCACTGACTCACACTCTCTGCACACACACACAGCCCAGCCCTCATCCCCCCCCCCCCCCAACCCCCGTGCGCACACTCAAGCACTGGCACACACTCCCACTCGATGACACCCGCACACAAAGACCCCCCGGCCCTACCCCCAAGCTCACGTTCACGCTCGCCCTCTCCCGCAGGCCCCGGCCCCCCCTCCCCCATTGTCTCGGCTTAGAACAAAGCCCCCGGCTCCGCCGCCGCCGCCGCCGCAGTTGGAGAGGCCGAGCGACCCAGCGGGTGCGGCCAGACGGGCGGAGCACTGACCTCGGCGCGGTGCAGGCTCCCTTGCCCGGTGCTGGGGCGCCGTCCGGCCGCGGTCAGCCCCCGGGGCAGCGCCCGCCTGCGCGGGGCCTGGGGCCACGCATCGTCCGCCCTGGTTGTCTTGGGCTCACAGTGTCCTCGGCGTGGCCCGCCGACCGTCTGCGCTCGCTCCGCCGTCGGTCGATCTGTCCGTCCGTCCGCCACCGCCGCAGGGGCGCCGCCTCCTGCACAGCCACCCCGCGGAGGATGCAAGATGCGCCGCCGCGGCCCGAGCCCCCTCCCCTCCCCTCCCTCTCCCTCCTCGCGGTAACCCGAGCCCCCGCCCTCCGCCGAGCCCCCGCCCCCGCCCCCACCCGCGCCGCCGCGGTCCCCGCGCCTCCCGCCCGCCCGCCCTCCGCCCCTCCACTTCCCGGCCCCAGGCCCCGGCGCCGGATCCCGCCCCAAAGCCGCGCCGTCCCTTCTCCCCGCCACTAACGCTCCGGATCCTCTTGTCCCGTTCGGTCTCCTTCATCCTCTCCGCTTTTCTTTCTTCATTCTGTACTGGTCTTCGAGTCTTCCATCCCTACTCCGCCATGGTCTGCTTCTGCCCCATTGCCTCGTTCTGTCTGGCCCCTTCACACCTCTTCCTTGCCGTCTTCTTTCTCCCTTTCCTCTGCTCAGTGCTCTTTCTGTCTCCAGCCTCCCTCCATCAAATCTTCCCCACCTTCTTACTCTGTCCGTCTGTCCGCCGATCTTCTCGGCATCCTTTCTCTCCACCCCTTTTCCTGGATCTTTCTTTTGTCCATCACTGTTCTAGCCTCACACCTTTCCCTTCCCTTCATCACCCCGTCCTTTCCTCTCCCCTTCTGTCCATCTTAACATCCCCATTCTTTTCTGCTGCTCATTTACTACCCTGTGCTGGTTATCCCTTTCCCCATATCAGCTCTGGCTTCTTATTCGCTTATGTCCCAAATTTGAATTTAGAGATTGAGAGGTACTGAAGCATAGAGTTTAGGGGCTGGCGGTGGTCTGAGAGTATATTCCCCAGAAGAGTGAGAGGAACGTCTAGAGGGACCAGTTTGGGAGGGGTGTGTGTGTGTGTGTGTGTGTGTGTGTGTGTGTGTGTGTGTGTGAACTCAGTCGAGTGGATGACAGCAACCTGGAAGCTTTGATGCCTTGTCCCGGATCCTTCCTTAGCACTGTGAGCAATCGCGAAGTGAGAAAGGCTTTCTGGCAGATACAAAAGGCACAGAAAGACCAGGAACTTCTCTGGAGAGGAAACAAAGGACCTCGCAGGCAAAAGAAGGGATAATGATCATGGAAGAGTGGGAGGAGAGGCTGAAATCCTTGATGGCATCTGTGCTTCAGGCTTGGACAGCAGGGTGGGTGGTGGTGAGCAGTAGTTCATGGAAGGGATTGGTCTGGAAAGATGATGACTTGGGATTCGGGGCTGCTGACTTTGAAGTGCATGTTGGGTAGGTAGATCTGCAGTTTGGAGGAGCGGTCTGGGCTGGGCATAAATATTTGGGAGTCATCTGCAAATACCGTATAAGTTTGAATATAGGGTGAGGTTTTTGCTTTTTTGTTTTTCCAAAATCATCTGTCAGGAAAGAGGGAGTAACCTTATATTTGAGTCTTTGCAAAGTCTCTCATATTACAGGGTTTGCTCTCATTTACTTTATTTTGAACAACAAACCACTGGATAGGGCAGTATGGTATGGTGACTAAGCTTGTGGACTCCGGAGCCAGACTGCCTGGCTCAGGGTCCAGACTGCCATTTTCAAGCTGTGTGTCTTTGGGAGAGTTGGTTAATCTGCTTCTGCCTCAGTTTTCTCATCTATGACCTGGGTGTAAGGATTTAAATTATTTAATATGGATAAAGCACTATGTACCTGGTATTTAGAAAGTGCCCAATAAATGCTAAGTACTTTTGCTATCAGGACAAGACCTCTTAACCTGAAATGTCCTCAACAGCCTTATTTTGGATTCGTGTAGAGGTTATTTGTCACAGAATCCCCAGCTAAAGAAATTTAATACAGTATGATAACTATTCCTGGTGGTATGACCTCACAACTGCATGTGTTCTATGACTCTAAATATACTTTTTAATGATTGCTTTAAAAAGCCATAATGTCGTACTTGGGAGTGGCATCTAGGATGCTCAAAAACGTTCTGTCTATTGGCTGGAGTGACATTCCATAAATGTTTCACTATAAGACAATGCATTGAGCTTAATGTTTGACTTTTGTCCTTTTTGCATAAATATTATACTTTAATTAAAAAGCTAACGGTTTTAAAGCGTAACTTTAAAATGCAGCATGCCAAGTGACTCTACGAATCTACTCCTGCAGGACGCATGCCAAAAACTGACTGCCTAAGTGTGATGCAAATGAGACCTGTGACTTGGAATAAAGTTTCCAATGACCACATCATTTGTGGATTCAAACTGTGCTCAGTTCTTCCCCAAAACCCTTCACTTAGTCTGAAGAGAAGGTCTTCTATTCTGGGGAAATGTGAAAGACAACTAAAAAAGTGACCTTAACAATGAGGAAGTCACTGCTTTTGAGGAATATGTCTAGTGTATGAAAGTTACTAATACTTTACAAGCAGGGAGAAAGGCAGCACTTACAAATCAATGTTATTTTGTTTGATATATGAATTTTAAAGTATGTATAATTAAGCCTGTTAGGTGATAGGTGTAGAATTTTCTTTCATTCTCACCTTTACAGGAATTGTTTGTTCTTTTGAAAAGAGTTTTGCTTTTATTATTTTTAGTTACATGTGTGTTTGGGCATGAGTGCAGTGCCTGAGAAGGGCAGAGGCATTGGATACCTCTGGAGCTGGAGTTACAGGTGGTTGGGAGTCATTTGAAATGGGTGCTGGGAATTGAACTTTGCAAGGGCAGTATATGTTCTTAACTGCTGAGCCAGCTCTCCAGACCCTGGAGCTTTTTGGGAGGCAGGGAGGAGGGGACCTGAGTACAGAGAGTAATAAACCTATAGTTCAGGGGAGGTGGATAACAAGAATTTTATGAAGCAAGGTTAGTTTTTCAAATTGGAAAATCTACATCTATGTGCTTTCTTTTGTGATGGCAGTCATCAATGATTCCAGTCCTGGGAGGCTAGGCAGGAAGATTGCTATGAGTTTAAGGTCAGCCCGGACTACAGAATGAGACCTTATTGAGGTGTGGGGGAAGGAGGAGGGAAGAAAGGAAGAAAGAGGAGAGAAAGGAAGGAAAGATGAAAGGAAGGAAGAACATTTCAGGTTGGCCAAAACTCTTTCTCAAGGGAAAATGTGGGGCTAACCTTTGTTTTTAATTTCCTCATATGGTGAATGTGGCAGAAAGTGAAACCAAGAGACCCGTTAAGATTACTCAAAGGGAGTATGTACACTAGAAATAGGAAAGGGCCTTGTACAGATCCTCAGAATCTCTAACATTTAAAGGTTGAGAAGAGGGGCTGGGGAGGTGGCTTAGTAGTTAGAGCACTTGCTTCTCTTACAGAGGTCCAGAGCTCAGTTCCCAGCATCCACATTGGGTGGTTCACAGGATAACGTTATAGTTACAGCTTCAGCACATCTGACTCCCTCTCCTGGCCTGCATACAAATGATCCCCTTTCTAGATTCATATGACAGAGAGAGGGGGGGAGAGGGAGGGAAGGAGGGAGAGAGAGAGAGGTGTTAGGGTAAGAAGCTGAAGAAACAAAGAAGCAATATTGTAGAAAGAGGTAAGAGGATATGTTTGTTATGGTGAGCTTAAGATGCTTGTGAAGTATTTAATGGAAAAAGTCTAAAAGATCCTGTGTATAAATTTTATATTCCAGAAAGGAGCTGAGCTGAGGGCACATAGCCTAGAGCTAGTAGGGTATAGTTGGTAAGTAGAGCAAAGAGAACTAAAGTGCTCACTTAGCTAGAGTGTCCAGTGGTTAGAGTGTCTGGCCACTTTTAAGGGATGAGTTACAAAAGAGTCAAGGAGGAGACTGAGAAGAGCTACAAGGCAGAAGTAATCAAGAGAGCACCATCTGATGTATTTTACTAGAAGCCAAGGAAAGAAACATCTACTAAATGAGCATTGCCAACAGAATAAAAAAATAGCACAGCAAGATGCATCCAACAGCTTTCTGATAGAGGAATATAAGATAGCTAATGACCTTAGCTATTATAGGAGAGGATGCAAAAATGGATTAAGTTCCTGTAATTTAAGGATGGAGTGAAGGTAAAACCATAGTGACTGTGCATGACAGTATAAAGTTCATTGTGTACGGGATGATGCATATGCTTCTAATCCTAGAACTCAGGAAGGAGACTGAGGCAGGAGGATAATTAGTTTGAGGTCAGCCTAAGCTGAGGCTCTGCCTCAAAGACTAAGGGTTTGGGGGTGCAGCATGGGGTGTGGTGTACCCTCCATGATAGAGTGCTTGTATGTCCTTGTATTTGATCATCAGTATCCTCCTTCCAACCCCTCTCTTGTAAATAGTTAATTGCATGTTCAAAAACCCCAATTTACAATAGCTTAGGAAATAAAGTAACTAAACCTAGATTGCAGAGCTCAAAAATGAGATGTTACTGAGACTTTGTGTCTAGTTCATGTTTTTTTTTTTTTAAAAAAATTATTTAATTTTACTTGTCAGCTTCATTTTCTTTGTCTGATTTTTATACAACCATTTTTTATTCTGGAGTAATTTTAGACTTACAGGAAAGTTGCACACATAGCATTGGGAGTTTCTGTATACTCTCCACCCAACCTCCTTTAATTAACATTGGCTAACACTGGTACATTGTCATTAACTCAAATGCCAGGCTTTGTTCTGATTTCACCAGTTTTTCCACTAATGACTTTTTTCTATCCCAGGATTCAATTTAGAATACCACACTGCATATAGTCACTCAGTTTCCTATGGTCTACAACAGTCTCTCTCTCTGTCTCCCTCTGTCTCTCTCTCATCCTTGACAGTTCCAGAAACGGCTCTGGTATTTTTGTAGATTTTTCATCAACTTAAATGTTTTTCTTCGGATTAGACTAAGGAGAGAGAATACCACAGAGACGAGGGTCCTTTCTTGCGACATCCTATTAGGGGGTATGTGGTATCGGCACATTTCCTCTGCTGATTGCCTTGGTCAGTGGACGAAGGTAGAATTTACAGATCCCAAAAAAGAAGAGTGACTGAAGAACTATGATCAAGAGACACCCAGGACAACGAGAAAAGCTTGGTTTTTACTGAAAAGAGATGTTTTTGACTTTAAGCCCAAGGGGAAGATGGGGGATGGTGCAGATATGTGAACAAGTGAGGGTGTGGTGCACAATGTGTGTGTGCCGGGGAGATACAGGATGGAACAGAAATTTGAGGTCATGGGACTTACTCTGTCTCTCTCACTGGGAAGAGTTTGGATCTTGTGGGAAATGGGGCATAAGGGAGGCAATATGCTCTAAATCTTGAGGGAAGTTTTGAAGGAATAAAACATTAATGTTTTAACAGAGAGATGACGCATGGCCTTACAAACTTAAAGACCAGGGAGCTGATGCTGATGAGAGACAAAAGAGTACATGTTCCTCCCTTGACCTCTCCAGTGATGAAGATGGAGGGTCATTTCATGACCTTTCTGGGGATGGGAAAGCCATGTATAGTAAGATGGCAGAGTCACAAAGGTTGAGTTAGGATGGAGAAGTAGTTGTCTTTACTCAGGCTTGGAGAACAATAGGTCCTGCCCCAAAAGGTGTGGAGAAAGTGCAGAAATGGGGTACTTGAATATAGCCAGGACATTTACCAGGAAGTGGAGGCTGGGGAGGTATAGAAATGGGCTATTAAGCCTCCATGAAATGGAAGTTTCAGAACGGACCCTGCTGTAAGATGAGTCCATGATGGAAAAGAATAACTGTCAGCACGGTAGCTGAGGGAGAAGGGGAATCAGAGAGGATATGACCAAATGGCAGAGGAAAGATGTCAAGAATTCCTGCCTTGTACATAAGGATCTAGAATGACAGGGCTGCAGGCAATTCTCATGGCCTCTCTTACCCATTTGTTCTTTCTTTGGGAGAGGGAGACACCAGTCAGTGCCTTCATCTCCGTTCAAAGCATTTCAGAAGGAGTCACAAGTCATCGGAGTCTCAAGCCCAGGCCTGGAGGAAGTGAGCAGTATTGGAAACTGGCCCAAGCCCAGCACTGTTTAAGTTGAAGTCTTTCAAGAGTAAGCCTGTTTTCCAGGCTTTGAAGGCATTTAACTCTCTATAGAGACTCAGCAGACAAAGAAAGGAAGCTCCAGGTTCTCTCTCACAGAGCCGAAGCCAGAGAAAGCAGGACATGGGATCTAGAACACAGGTGGCGAGCAGGGAAACCTCTTGTCCCCTGGGATGGAAAGTAAGGATAGCCAGTTCTATGAACTTTTGCTCACTGAGTGGCCAATTTGTTAGAAATGACCAATCTTGTCAATTTACCAAATTTTTATTTCTTTTAATTATGTATAAAATTTACAACAATTTCCATGTTTGGGTTCATTTAAGCAAATTTTGAAGATTTCTGCTCAGTGTCATTCAAAGTTTAATTTAATTTATTTTTAGTTTTTAATTTATTTGCAGCTGTTTTACTGAAGTCATTTTGCCATGGCTGGCCAAGTTTCGGTGCATTCTAAGTTTTTCCTTACTTTGAAATTATAACTTTTGGGAATGGGATTTTTCTTGTGTATTTTACTCCACTGTTGTTATGCAATGCCCCAGCTGTGCAGCATTTTATAAACAATTGGGGTGAGGGTTCTTCTAAAATATTTGCAATACAATAATTTGGCTTTTTTTCTTCGTTACTTCATATATATGTATATATTATCTTATATATATATTTTAAAAAGTCTTGCTTGTTATGTAGCCTAGGTTGGGCTTGAACTTGTGATTCTCCTGCCTCAATATGACAAGTGCTAGAATTATAGACATGGACCATCATGCTGGATCCATGTACACTTTTGTAGAGATAGCTTGGATACTGAAATGTTTGTCCTGTAAGCAAGAGGACCTGAACTTCATCTCCAGAACCAATATATACATATATATATATATATATATTTTTAAGATAGGTGATCTTTTTTTTTTTAACTTTATTTATTTATTTGCCTTGGTGTTTGCCTGGAACTGGAACGACAGACAGTTGTTAGCTGCCATGTGGGTGCTGGGAATCCAACCCGGGTCCTCTGGAAGACCAGACGGTGCTCTTAACCACTGAGCCATCTCTCCAGCCCCTACATATATATTTTTTAAAGCAGGGTCTGATGATTCTTTGTAATCCTAGTGCTGGGGTGTCAGAGGGATCCCTAGGGCTTGTTGACCAGCTAGCCCACCTAGACTACTTGGTTAGCTTCAGGCCAGGGAGAGACATGGTCTTTAAAAAAAAAAAAAAAAGAGTACACACACACACACACACACACACAGGCTGGAGCTCAACAATTAAGAGCACTTGCTCTTCTTCCAGAGGACCAGGGTTCAATTCCTAGCACCCACATGGTTTGTAACTTAAGTTTCAGGGGATCTGACTCCCTCTTCTGTTCTCTGTGTGTACTGCATGCACATGGTGTAGAAAGCAAAACACCAACACACATACAAATATATTTTTCAAAAAACAAAGGAAAGTGGATGGCATCTCCTGATGTTGTCTGCTGGCTTTCACACACAATTATACCTACATACACATGGACATGTGCACACATAATTACACACATTTTAGTAGATATGTAGATATGGCCTGAAAATTTAACTTATTCTGTCTACTTATTTATAAACAGTACAATTAATATTTATTAGAAAATAGAATGAGAATAATGATATAAGTTCTGTTATAAACTTATTAGTCGGGGCTGGAGAGATGGCTCAGCGGTTAAGAGCACCGTCTGCTCTTCCAGAGGACCCGGGTTCGATTCCCAGCACCCACATGGCAGCTCACAACTGTCTGTAGTTCCAGTTCCAGGCAAACACCAAGGCAAATAATTAAATAAATAAAAAAAGTTTAAAAAAAAATAAACTTATTAGTCCAAAACAACCATTCTAAGATATCATAATGGCTACTGATAAATGAATTTTCTGCTGTATCCATCTTTCATGTAGGTATTGGGGATTTGAACTCATGTCTTCATGCTTGCTCATTAAGCATTTTAGCAGCTGAGTCATCTCCTTGGACCACAGATTACTCCCTTCTGCTTATATCACTTTTCTTTCTCCCATGCTGTCTACTTATTTGCTCTGTTAGCACATAGCCACAGTCATTTAAAGTTTCCAGTTTGATAGTTTAGAAAAAAAAAAATCTGTGCCATACTTTTCTTGGTTCTGTGTTTCTTTTAAGACCATTTTTTAGGGGCTGGAGAGATGGCTCAGTGGTTGGGAGTGCTGGCTGCTCTTCCAGAGGACCTGAGTTCAATTCCCAGCATGCACATGGTGGCTCACAATTGTCAGTAACTCAGGTTCCAGAGGATCTGACACCAATGCACATAAAATAAAGTTAAATAAAATAAAAAAGACTTTTTAAAAAAGCACCTTTTTTTCATGCCTGGCAATATTTTGTTAAAACCGCCATGCTGTGTTGATATAAGGAACTAAAGTTAACCTTGTGTGTGTGTCTGAGGTTTTTGTTGCATATCTGGGGAGGACTTAAGAAAGTTGATTGTTTTCTGTGGCTATGGTGATGAGATTAAACTTTTTTTTTCCCCTTATTTTTGTTCTCTCTGTTGTCAGGGTTTTCCTAGAGATGCCTTCTTAAATAGGGCCAAAATCTTAATCCTAAATTCCTGCTATTAAACAGGAGCCTTGTTAATAAATATGAAGAGGGTATGTGAAGGGCAAGGAAGTGCCCTGTGGTCTAGTAATTAATTATATGTCAGTCTTTTAGAGAGTCTGTGTTCCAGGGCTGGGACAGTTACTACTTCATGTATCAGCTTCATGCTTAGATAGACAGGAAAGCTAATAGAACTGAAAGTGGCTATTTCTCTTCCTCTTTTTGGCTGGGACTCAGTACAACCACAGGGATCAGCCACTGCTAAAGCAGTTTCCCCTTGAGACCTGGGGCCTTTGTGAGAACAGAGGTCTGGACAGATTTCAGATTTATTGCTTTCCTTGTCCCCCTACTGGAAGCAGGAGGGATTTTCCTTTTTCTGTAACTTGTGTCAAATCAACACACAAAGTCGGCCGCCAATACAGCCTCCTAGGGCCTTGTGTTGACAAATCTACTCTTTTAAATTTTCTTGTACGTTTGTCAAAAATTAATTGGTGGGCTAGGTGTGATGGCACACATACCTTTACACTCAGTACTTGAAGGTGAATCTCAGTGAGTTCAAGGTCAGCCTGGTTTACTTAGTGAGCTACATTCATTATCTAAAAAAAAATTGATAGTAACTATAAGATTTATTTTTCTGCACTGGGTTCCTTTATGCTAGTATTACACCATCTTTATTACTCTGTAGTAAGTTTTCAAATTGGGAAGTATGGGTCTTCCAACTTCTTTTTAAGGAATTCTTCTTTTTAAGGGATATTTTGATTCTTTCCAGTCTCTTGACTTTCCATGTGAATTGCCCTTCAGTTTTGAATTTTGTATGTGTGAGCATGCAGCTGTGATTTTGATAGGAAGATGATGAAATCTGTAAGCCAGTTTGAGGGGTACTGAAATCTTAATCATGCCAAGTCTGTTAATCCACAGCATGTGATGCCTTTTCATTTATTTAGTCCTCTTAAAATTCCTTTCAAAAAAATGCTTTGTAGTGTTTGCTGTGTAAGTTTTGTCTTTTGTGTTAAATTTCTTTATTAGACTAATGCTATGTCAAGTAGAATTGTTTAACTTCCTTTTTGAGCTATGTCTGTATAGAAATAAAATAGATTTTTATATACAAATGAGTTTTAAATACCAATATGGTATGCTATAACCTTGATGGTTTTTGTGGTGGATGTACTTGCTTAGGATTTTAAAAATATACACAATCATGCCAAGTGTATCTAAAGGTAATTCATCTCTACATTAAAATACTCATTAATTTATGTATCTGGGTGTTTTGCTTGTATGCATGTGTGTGTACCACATGTGTGCCTGTTGCCTGCAGAGGTCAGAGGAGGATATAGGTTCCCCTGGGACTGGAGTCACAGACTGTGAGCCACTATGGGTGCTGAGATGTCTCTCATTTATTTATTTTTTCTTGCCTAACCACCCTAATCAAACCTCTAGTCTAATACAATATTAAATAGAAGTGGCAATGATGAACATTCTTGTTTTGTTCAAGAATTTAGGGGACAGTGTCCTCTCTTTCAACACTAAGAATGACATTAGGAGTAGCTATTATTTCAGAAATGCTTCTATATAAATATTTTCATTCATTTTTTGAAAAATTCATATAGTGCACTTTGTGTTCATCTTCTCTCCTCCTCCTTGGTCCACTCTCACTTTCCTACTCCTCTCTCTCTCTCTCTCTCTCTCTCTTTCTCTCTCTCTCTCTCTCTCTCTCCCTTCCATCATTTAGTCCAATGTGTAGTGCCCATATGGGTGTGTGAGGCTATAAACAGACTAATGGTTGACCTCCCAGGGGCCACACCCTAAATGTAGACTGTTCATCTTCCAGCAGTCCGGTCATGTCCAGATGACACTGTTTTGACCTTCCTGACCTCTGCCTCTTAACAATCTTTCCATCTCCTCTTCAGGATGGTCCCTGAGCCTTGGTCAGGAGTTTAACATAAACAGACATACTTCTTGTTTGTTTTTCCAGGCAGGGTTTCTCTGTGCAGCCCTGGCTGTCCTGGAAGTCACTAAGTAGATCAGACTGGCCTTGAACTCGAAGAGGCCTACCTGGCTCTGCCTCCTAAGTGCTGGAATAAAAGGCATGTGCCACCATGTCCAGCGTTAAACATACCTCTTAATAGGTTAGAAAATTTTCATTTATTCCCAGTTTCAAAAGATATCAGATTTTGTGAAATTCTTTTTGTCTGCATGATGTGGCTTCAGTCTTTATTTCTTATGTGGTAAATGATAGCTCAATTAAAGGTTATTTCTATTTATTTCAAGCATTTGAATCTCAAGTGTCTAAACTATGAAATACACAGAGTGACAGCAGAGTTTGACCTAAATCTTTATAACCTATCTAATATAGAGACTTTGGTAAAAATTTAAGCTAAATTAAGTTGAACTGAAGCTATCTGAAAAGCTCAAAAAAAGACAATCTAAAAACTATTAAACTGTTTTATGCCACTCAGTTGTTTTGAACTTTATATATTTCTGACAGAAGTTACTTTTAGGTAAATTTTGGCAAATTGGAAGTTGGTTTCAAAAGCAAATTTTAAAAAGTTGATAATTTTGCAAAATTTGGTGAATTTGCCTTAGGTACTTTTATCATTAAAGTGTGTTTAACAAATACATCTCTAAACTAACTGATGGATTCTGAGGAGCATATTATGGTCAAGAGAATAGAAATTGAGAAGACTTTGCTTAGTATGGTGGCACATAGCTGTAATCCAGTACTCAGGAGACAAGAACAGGAAAGTGATGAATTTCAGGCTAGATTGGGCTTATATAATGTATTCAAAGCTAGTCTGGGCAACATGGGTGAGATCCTAGCTTAAACACACACACACACACACACACACACACACACAACATGGGTGAGACTCTAGCTTAAACACACACACACACACACACACACACACACACATACACACACATCCTCTCCTCGAGTCTTCATTATTTAACAGCCAATGTTCAAATATCTAAGTTCAATGACCAAAGATATTCATTAAATTAGTAAATCAGTGTCCTAAGTCCTGACCAACTTTAGTTCTGAGAGTACAGAAATGAACTAGTGTCTGTATCCAAAGTACAGACATGATGTATTGCATGACACACACAGCTGACACTTTCCTACTCTTCCAGATTCTGAGATCCCAGTTCACAAACGGCAGACCCTCTTTTGAGCCTCTTAACAGGGCTCTTGTTTCCTTCTGTCTAGCTTTGTTTTCCAGCTCTATCCTAGGTCCCTGCTTCCTTTTTCTCGACATTTTCAGTATGCAAAATCTCACCTAGTCAAATTTCACTCATTTTCCTTTTCATGTGCATGGCTCTCTAAGTTGCCTTTTCATGTATACCCTCTGAGCTCCTGGAAAGCAATTAGTGAGTGCATCCTTCTACAAAAAAAAAATGCCTGCAACCAAGTTTATTACATTAATCTCAAATCTGCTTCTGCTCTACTAGGCCTTGTTTGTGACTAGAAACTTCTAGGCAGCTGCATAAGCAGAAACCCAGTGTCATGCTTGACTTAAAACTGGGTGGGTTAGGAAGACCTTGGAAAAGTAGGGGGAGGGGAAATTATGATCAGAATATATTGTATGGAATATTATTTTTGATAAAAATATAAAAAATAACCAGAAAAACAAACAAAAAAAACCCAAAGTTTTCTTTCACTTCATGTAATCATGTAAAATATCAGTCTTTTTTTTTTTTTTTTTTTTTTTTTTTTTTTTTTTTTTTTTTTTTTTTTTTTTTTTTTTTTTTTTTTTTTTTTTTTTTTTTTTTTTTTTTTTTTAGTTGCCTGGTCCTTCATCTTCTCCATTTCCCTCCTGTCTCTAGCCTACTCTAGCCTACCTAGATCCAACAACTCCTTTTGGCTTCCTCAACTAGCCTCCTATTTGATATTTTTGCTTTTTGTCTTGTCCATTTAACCCATCTTTCAGGCTGATGCAAGAATAATCTTTCTGAAATGTAAATCTGACCCCTTTTCTCTACATTTAAAATATCTTTTAGTGGCTTCCTCTAGTCTTCAGGATACTATCCAAGTACTTTATCATGTCTTACAGGATCCTTTGTAACCAGATCTTGCCTGGCTTTCCTGCTTCATTTCCTGCACTTTTTTCCTGAAGTATAAAATCCCAGCTGTACAAAATTACAAATTTGAAATTTCCAAGCCATACTATGCTGTTTCATAATTCAGTGCCTTTATACCTGCACATCTTGTTGCCTGGAATTTTGAATTCTCTTCATTATGTTTTTGTTGTTTGTTTGTTTTGCTTTGAGATGGAGTCTTTTTCTATTTAAGTTTTTTTTTTTTTTTTTTTTTTTAACGTACTAACCACGGTTTCCCTTTCCCTCCCTCTTCCCACTCACTCCCAGCTTCCCCCTACTCCCCTATCCACTCCTCAAAGAGGATAAGGCTTCCCATGGGGAGTCAAAAAGCTTGGAATATCAAGTTGAGGCAGGACCAAGCCTCTCCTTCCCCCTCATATCAAGGCAGAGCAAGGTATCTCTTTAGTATAGGTAATGGGTTCCAAAAAGCCAGTTCATGCACTAAGGATAAATTCTAGTGCCACTGCCAGAGGTCCCACAAACTGTCCAAGCCACACAACTGTCATCCAGACAGTCTTACTATGTACCCTTGACTGGCCTGGAACTTGCATAGATCAGGCTGGCCTGGAATACATGAGATCTGCCTGTCTCTGCCTCCCTGTGTGCTGGTATCCCAGGTGTGTGCCACCATGCCTACCTCTGCCCCATTCTTAATGAATACCTATTCACTGAGATCCAGCACTTGAATTATTTCTTCTGACTTCTACTTTGACCTCCTTCTTTCTTGATTCTTCAGTGTGCAACCACTTTGACATAACTGTGTGACTATGTTGTCCTTCCTTGTTTATAAGGTGTCTTTCCAGTGGGCCATTGGACTTTTGAAGATTTATCTCTCCACACTCTATTGTAGCAGTGGTTCAAAGGATTATGTTTGATAAGTTTATTTGGTAATTTTTTGAGTTCTCCTGTGTAAATAGATATGTGAAGTACTGTGAGGAATCTTGAAGATTCCTTTTCAGGTCTCAACTTCTCAGTCTCCTCCATAGGTTCTGCATCCTGTCTGCCCTCCCAGTGTTTGACCTCAGCCTTTCCTTCTGCATGTGTACTCTGAGTCACTCCATCCATTTCCTTAGCTTTAATTGCTGACAACTCCCAAGTCTGTTCTTCCAGCAAAGACCTCATTCTCAAGCTCCAGATGGTCCTAAGCAGCTCAAAGTCAGCACGTACAATATTGAACTCTTTTCCTTTTCTTTCATTCTTTATGGAATAAAAGGAGAAGAACATTGTAGAAAAGTTTTGGAAACCATTGCAAAGAAAATTTGTTAGAAATTAAGCCAGGATAATGTCATTAAGATTTCGGCACCATCATGAGGGACCCATTTTTTATTTTCATCTTGAAATGAATACCAGTAAAACCTCTTTAATGATGTGTTCTCATATTGGGTAAATGGTGAATTAGCAAAATATAGGTGGAGCTATAGTGTAAACAAAAAATATTTTGACAGAGGGGTTGTGTGTGTATGGCATGCAACATATAACTTGTAAGAAATAAAATGTCATTTTTATATTGAACAGACACATAGTGGAGAATGCAAATCTCAGGAAAGTTTAAACTCCTTTTCTCAAAATGTAAGCACACAGACCACTTCTAAGAGGAAAGCATCTTGGATTTAACTATTGAGTTTATGCTGCAGAGTCAGAGGGCAGCTGCACTATGCCCAAGCATTAAAGAGCATACAGAAGGGCGCCTGTGGGGTACAGACATTATCCAGGGTGAACAATGGGGAATCAGCTTTGCAGGAAGTTCTTTTTTTCTGATGAAGTAGGAGGAAATAGGGGAAGGGAGGAGTTCCTAAGTAAAAACTCTCAGATCCAGGCTGAAGTCTGTAAAACACATTGATTCATTCAATAGACATTTGATGCCAATTTTGTCTCATGTTCTTTAATGGGTGGTGGGAGAAATGAATTAGATGTGTTTTATGCCCTGGAGGAACTTATTATTTAGTGATGGGTTCTAAATAATAGAATTATTCAGTCACTCTGATAAAAGATGTACAGTGTGAATAGGACCACTGGAAAAGAAAGCAAAGGAAATGATTCCATTTGTAATACTATTAGGGCTGGAGATATAGCTCAGCGCTAGAGTTTTTGCCTACTATGTAGACGAGCCTGGGCCCAATCCTCAGCTTAAAATACATAGGAATAAAAATAATTAAGGATGTAAAAAAATCTGTATTTAAAAATACAGTACTAATAAAAGACATTGGAAATGACACAGATAAGTGAAACAGTGCCTTGTGTTCATGAAATGGAAGAATTAAAATTATTGATCTATAAAGTCCATGCAATCCCTATCAAAATACCAATGGCTTTTTTCTTTCACAGAAACAGAAAAACAAAGACAAAGTTTATAACCACAAAAGATGCCATATAGCCAAAATAATGTCATGAAGAAAAAAGCGAGAGTCATCATCTTCCCAGATTTCAGGTTCTATTACAAAGATGTAATAACTAAACACTGTTGTGTTGGCATAATAACAGACACAGGCCAGTAGCACAGGACAGAGAGCCCAGAAATATATGCATGCATGTATAGTTTTTTTTTGTCAAATTAGCCAGGAGTATACAACAAGGAAAGGAAAATCTCCTCAATAAATATTCTCAAGGCAAAGAGAAAAAACAAATCAGAACCCTTATTTTATAACAGACTCAAAACTAACTAACTTGATTTTGACACCCCCGCTTCTGTTACTGGGGATTCATACTTGTTAGGCACATGCTCTACCCCTGTGCTAAACCTGGCCTTCCACAAAATTAGCAGAAAATGTATTAAAGAGAAATGAAAGTCTCAGAACGATAACGTCCTTAGTCATGAGAAAACTAGTAAAACATCTAAAAGAAAACATAAGGATAAGCTTCTCCACAGTAACCTTGGTAAGAAATTTTGGAGAAAAAACACCAAAGAATAGGAAAAAAATAAGCCAACTGGATGATATTGAACCAAAAGGTTTCTAAATATATAAAAAAAGCAATCACAACATAAAAAAGTAGCCTGCTGGGGGCAGAGAATATTAAAGGACCTCACGTAACTCAACAAATAAAACAGTTTGACTAAAACAAAAGCAAAAGGCATTTCAAGGACAAGCAAACAGCCAACATATAAAAAAGTGCTAAACATTATTACTCTAGCTGAGTGTAGTGAAGCACACATATACTCTCAGCACTCTGGAGGCTAGCCTGGGCTACACAGACATCTTGTCTCAACAGTAGCACTATCACTGATCAACAGTCTGACAACTTGAGTTTGATCCCCTAAAACCCACATAAGGAGAGAAGGAAAGAATCCACTCCAGAAAGTTGTCTCTGACCTCTACATGAGTGCCATGGCCCATGCACACACATCTCTCTTCCACACACTAATAGAAGAAAAGAAGAAGCAGGAGAAAGAGAAGACGACGACATTATGCTAGCCCCCTTACCTCTGTACCCCAGTGTCCTCCTTCTAGTTAGTACTTCTGAAAATGGGGGAGAAGGAACAGTGTAAAATTATGGGGAAACTTCAGGAAAGCCCTTGCTCTCATCGAAGGAACCACACTCTATGCCAGCAAAATGCATAACATTTTTGCTAATTTCTAACTATATTTTAGAGTATTGGTAGAATTTGGGGTGTATTATTTTAATTAAAAACTGCCCTAATTAAAACAAAAAAGTTCAGAGCAAGGGCAAAAGAATGGCTGTGATTGTAAGTAGCTAAGGAATAGAGGAAATTGGGGTGACCTTGGCCTTAACTTTTTCTTGTTGTTCCTTTCTCTTCTCTTCTCCCCTCCTCCTCTCTCTTCACCTTAGCCCTGGGCCCAAACTTTTGAGTTGTAGGATGAATACATTCCAAATCTAATACACAGCCTGGGTGGTAGTCTATGTGGTTAAAGTATCAAGTGAAGAGTTTGGACCACTGTAATAATGTCGAGCCTTGCTTGAGGAATTCAGTGACTATATCATAAAAGAGGCACCATTTCCATTTTTGCCAGTGTACAAATGTATAGGTGTTTTCTCTCTGTGGCTTGGTTGGAAATATTTCAGAAAAATTGAAACATGAAACATGTGGAAAATTAATTAGACCTATGTTTATATTCTTGACAATCACTATCAGCATTTCAGTCCCTGGAGAGGAAGGAAACTTACTTTTTGTCTTGGATACTCAACAGTGTAGCTTACCATCACCACACAAAGAATTGTTTTATAAACCTCAGCCAGGATGGAATATGACAGGGTTGAGATGTGGATGGACCAGGCTGTAGCAGGACTATCAATGGATTTTATCCAGTAAAGGCAATGCTTAGGCACTGAAAGGCTGACCAAGTTGAGTAAAAGCAGGTTGTGATTCATTACTAGTTTATAAAAGTGAATTGGGATCAGCATTATGTGCATGTATATGCATATGTTCCTGTGGGTTTGTGCAAATGCACATATGTGGAGCCTAGAAGACAACCTCAGATTTTTTGAGACAAGATTTCTTCTTTAGTCTAGGATTTATGTTTCGCTTACGCTGACCAGCCAGTGAGCTTCTACGATCTGAATGTCTGTGCCCAACATCTGCAGCACTAGACTAACAGGATATACCACCACACTTGGCATAACTATTTTTTCTTCTTAAAATTTCTATCATTCATATATGTACCATAGCATGTGTGCTCAGAATTTTGGAGTCAGTTTTCCTATTATGTGGGTTCTAGGAATCAAATTGAAATTATCGGGCTTGGTGGCAAGCACCTTTACCCAGCGAGCGGTTTTCCTGGTGTCACACCTGGCTTTTTGTAGTGTGTGATCTAAACTCTGGGCCTCATGCTCGATAGATGGGCACTTTACTGAGTCATCTCCCCAGCTCTGGAAGCAGCCCTGCTAAAAGGTGATGATTATTTGTAAAGGACAATATCCTGTGAGGATACGTAAAAGAAACTAATAGATAAACAGCTATCTTATCTTATGGGTGTTGGTGTTCTCCTTTTATTTATGTCTGTGTGAGGGTCAGATCTCCTGGAACCGGAGTTATAGTTTTGAGCTGCCATGTGAGTACTGGTAATTGAACTCGGGTCCTCTGGAAGAGCACCCAATGCTCTTAACTGCTGAGCCATCTCTCCAGCCCATATTTAATTTATATACATATTTGACCACTATGTTCTGATGCAAAATGCTTTTTCATCTGGGTCCTAGCAAAACAATTTTTTTGTGGGGGAAGAACATTATTTTAGTGGTACAAGACTTGATGTTTTAGATTGCCTTTGGTAGCAACTAAAAGAAACTCCAGTCTCAAATGGCAATAATCACACACACAAAAGATCAATTATAACTAGGATTGCAGTTTGGGAACATTTTGTTTTTAATTTGCCATCTTCAGCTCAATGCCCTATACCACAGGGAATTGTAACACAATGTGGTAGTTTCAATGTATTGCAGGAACACTGCAAATGTGTATTGTTTGACAAAAAAATAAACCTAGGAATGGTAGTGGTCAGAGGACCCACCTGAACATTTGTGTACAGATTATGTAGATGACAGAGACAGAAAGAGTTGAAAGGAGGGGACTTTGCCAGGGTAACCACCCAAAGGTCTGCTCTGTGCTTCCAAAGCATGAAATCAGAGACACCACATAGGTTGAACAGCAAGCAGACGCTCGTTCAGTGGCAGTGTAAGAAATCTGAATTCTGTCCCTTAGAAAATGTGCTAACGGAGACCCACCAGGCCACTATATCAGATTCCTATTACTACAGTCTTATGCCTGGAGTTTCTCACTAGGGAGACTTGCATATCCATGAATGGAGGTAAGTAGGACATGACTCCACTGAAGATACAGGGAAATGTTTACTGGCTTAAAAACAAGTGTTTTAGTAAATGTGTTAAATTTTTTTTGGGGTGAGGCTTCTTACATTGTCAACCTTATTGTAAAGAACTAGAACTCAAATGGAAAAATCTTTCAGAGATTAGAGGGGGCTCTCTTTGGTTTGTAATTTAAGCAATGCTTACTCTACCTGCTGGGTAGGTTACTAACACAAGCAGACTAGCAAAGCCTTTACTACATGTCTTAGAATTTGTCAACTTTTTTTTAGTCAGATTATTAAAGATGCACTGTCCCATGCCATTATGAGCTTCTTGATGGCAGATACTTCACATTTGGCTAGGGCCAGATTCATTGCAAACATTCTCAAATCATGCTATATCTAGTGTGTGAGGTGATGCTGGGGATTGGAAGATGCTTATTACATATGGAGGGGGTAGAGAGAAGGCTCAGCAGGTAAAGGAAGTTACCATTAAGTCTGATGACCTAACTTTGATACCTAGGAACCACAGGTTGGAAGAACTGACTTGGGAAAGCTGTTCTCTGGTCTCCATTCAGGGTGACAGAGGCATTCCTCCTTCCCACTAAATAAAGTGTAAAAAGGTTGGGAAAATATTAAAGCTTCAAATGGACATATTCCTGGGGGTTCTAAGGAAAATCTTTAAGAGCGCTTTCACAATTCACCTGTTGCTAAGTCTTCAAGATTTGGTTTTATGGGCTTTTCCTGGAACAAATCACAACTTGGGCATCTATCTGGGGTGTTGTACATAAAAGGTAACAATTTACAAAAAAAATGTCAAGTTTTAGCAGCACCAGAAAAGTTGTCACTAAAGTTGTGTCTTTCTGCTTCAACAGTGCCGCACTTTCTTCCCACCTCAGGTCCTGCACCAAGCACTCAGGACAGGAGTGAGTCATCTTCCCACGACTCTTCCAGTCAAGCCTCTGAATCTACAGAACGGCAACCAGGATGGGTTATATACATAGTACTCAGTGGATATAAACAAACTCTTTGCTTCTCCCATGACCCAGCTATTTTAAAATCGGATTTCCTCTTTCCGGGTTCCCACAGTAGTCCACTTTTAACAAAAGCTTCCAGGAAATCCCAGCAGGCTTAACTTTCTAATGCTTCACTCTCCAACGTTCCTCTTGACACCCTCCACCAAGAGGAAGGAACTTATCTGGAAGGCCAACATCCTGTCAGATGCCTACACTCTATGTGCATGGTGATGGTGCATCTGAGTCAACATTCAAAACCCATTCAGAGGCTGAGGGAAACACAAAAATGGAATGTGTAACCTTGCCTAAAAACAATACTTGTGGCATCTTCCTTCAGTTTTGGGGTTACCAGATATTTAAAGCTTCCCTCACAGAGGTTTACACTGGTACTTATCAGGAAGTAATCTCTGGGGATTGAACACCTTTCTCTTAGTAGCCTCAAAATCCTGTCAAGGAGGGGGAAGAGGCTCCTGTGCCCCCTCTTCCATGTGAATCTATAGGCAGTTAATGGCTGCCAAGGGAGGTTAATTTTTTTCAGTAGAATAGCCACTGGTAAGATATCCATGCTCCTATAAGCAGGCCTAATGAAACTCACCAGATCATACACACACCTTAGAGAGGACTAGGTAAAGAGGAACAAGATAGATAGAACAACTTGTGTATTGGTGGTGAATATGACCAAGACACATTATGTTACAAAAACCAAACAAAAGGGGCTGGGCTGGAGAGGTGGCTCAACAGTTAAGAATACTGGTTACTCTTCCAGGGGTCCTGAGTTCAATTCTCAGCAACCACATAGTGACTCACAACCATCTATAATGGGATTTGATGCCCTTTTCTGGCATGCAGGTATACATGCAGACAAGAAACCTCATACCACCACAACAAAAACAAACACTGAACAAAAATAAGTTGCAAAAGGTGGGTCTGTAAGCTGGATACAGACCATAGTCACCACAGGAAGCCAGTCTGGAATCAAGAGATACAGGGCCCAGCTAAATACATGTTAAGATAAGCAAACTGAGTTAGCTATCAGTGGCACAGACCTTTAATCCCAGCATTCAGCAGGCAGGTCAGCTTGATCTACAGTTTCAGGATAGCCAGGGTTTCACAAAGAAACCCAGTCTCAGAAAAATAAATTACAAAAGATAAGCAACCGGCCCTGTATGGTGGTGAACACTTGAAGGCTCAGCACTTGGGAAGCAGGAACAGGAGGGTTACATTGGAAGACTCCTCTCCCCCACCAAAAAGCAAAGGAAAACCGGACCCAAGATTCAGAAACACAGCTGTGACTTTACTTTTCTAGGTGGTTGAACATCTGAATGCTTCTCACTTTCCAGAAATCCTACGGGAAGAAAAAAAAATCAATTTCATATATTCACATCGACATTTTATCTATTGTGCAGAGAGGACCATGAATCAGTAGGAAGGTCTGGGCCCCATTTCGATGATCCACGTTACAATGCTACTTCCAGTTTTCACACATTACAAGAGGGGCAAGGTCTATGAGAGCCTGGAACTCCAGCTCTAATCAAGGCTTTGGTGTTTGAACAGTGTGGGAGCTGTGGAGGCTTCCTTCCTGGTTATGGTGCAGGTCCTGCTTCAGTCCCAGTAGCAGCTGATTTAGGAGAGTAAGGTTGCTGTCTCTGTGAGGCAGAGGCAGGGGAGGGAGGCAGTTCCCTTTATATTCAATCACTGCCATCTTGGCTCGATCTTGCTCATTCCGATTAGGGATCTGCAACATTCTTGTGTAGCTCCCATTATGACCTTGGAACCGAGGTGCTAGTACTTTAAACAGCTTTGGAATCAAGTCCTTCTCCTACATGGGGAGAAGAAACAATTACAAATGCAGAGAGGCATTTAACTTTCAATTATTCCCAGAGGTAGGTTCAAATTATCTTTACCGGCTTCCCCACCACCAACCATGTACCACTTACAGGCAGCTGCACGGATGCACATTCTTTCTCGGTTCAAATAAGGGAAACACCCGTCTACAGTAGTTCATAAAACTGGTACTTAAGCGAATACCCTGGCTTCAATCTGCCCAGTACCCGGTCCTCTAACGATTCCTTCCCGACCAGCAGGCAGGGAGTACTCACAGTGAGCCAGAAGTCAGCCATGCGCATGGCTCGCTCGTTGGTGTCTCCTAACTTTCCGTAGTCGATGAGCTGTGAGAACAAAACATCACCGATGCAAAACGAGCAAGAACCGAGGCACCCACCTTAGTCTTCTAATGTCTTACCTGCATCCAATCATCCCGCCAGCTAAGCTAATTCAGAGCGCTCCTAACTCTGCAGCCTTCCATTGGCAGCGCAGGAGTAACGTGCTCAGGTGAGTGCCACGCCACGGGATTCACTTCCGTGGAGAGGTTTCCCAGCCTGGCCCTACTCCCCACACACGCCCAGCGCGAGCCTCGGAGGCTGGCCCCGGCTCTTACCTTCTCCGCGTAGCCCCTCATCTCGTCCACGCGTGCCCATGACGCCTCGATACGTTCGTGGCGCACTAGGCCCGTGAGCAAGTTCCGCAACAAGTGGATACGAGACTCGGGACCGAGGCCGAGGCGGCGGAACACGCGACCGTGGGAGATAGCGGCTGCAAGCGTCAGCCTCATGTTCCCACCTTAGCCCCACCTACGGAGGCGGGGAGGCGGAAAAGGAAACGACTGCGGGGAAGGGGGCGGAGACAACTCTCAGAGGACGCGTGCGCAGTAGCTCGGCGCGGAGCGGACGTGTGTGCGCACGCGCATCAGCGTCTGCCTAGCTGGCAGTCTGAGGGAGGGCGGCATAGACGTGCTGACGTTTCTGGAGCCGCGAGCGGGCGGGCTCAGGGTCTGCGGGTGCTCGGTGGTGAGGCGCGGATCTTGGCGCCCCCTGGCGTGTTTCTCTTGAACTGCATCAACAGGCTAAGACGTTCTTGGCAATGGCGCCTTCCGGGAGAAGCATGTCGGGAAAGTGAGTATCTGAGGAGAACTCGGTGGGATGTGGCCCTCTTGCCTGAGGAGCTGCTTGCTGGCTTGGCTGGCTTTCTGAGACGGTTAGTTTAAAACCCAGTTTTCATTATTAGTGATAGCGAACTGAATGATGCCCAGGAAAGTCGCAGGTATTTCACACTTTATTGACGTAAATAAAAATTTAAGTTAGATATTTGGTACTAAAAACTAAAGTAATGGATAAATTTTAAAAATTTCTTTTTCTCTCATACAATACATCCTAACCACAACTTCCCCTCCCTCCACTCCTCCCAGATGCCCAACCTTTCATTTCCCCTAGATTCCCCCCCCCCCGGGGGAGGTTGGGGGGGGGCGGGAAACGGGTCTCTTAGGAACATCAAACACTGTACAAGTTAATACAATAAGATCAGTCTCAAACAGTCAAACCCACATCAAGGCTGGGTGAGGCAACCGATAGGAGGAAAAGAATCTCAAGGGCAGGCGAAGGAGTCAGAAACACGCCCACTCTCACTGCCAGGAGGTGTCCTTCCCCCAAACACCAATCCAACAAACCACATAATATGTATGCACAGGACCTAGCCTAGAGCCATGCAGGCTCAGTGATGGCCGCTTCAGTTCCCCGTGAGTGAGTCACTATGATGAATCCTGCTTAGCCATGCTCTCCCAGTGTCTTCGACCCTCTGACTGTCAAAGTTCTCTTACTCCTCTTTCACTGGGTTCCCCAAGCTCCAAGGGGAGGGACCCAAATGGAAACCTCCAACTTGGTCTCTCTTTCTGCTTAGTGTTTGACTGTGGGTCTTCACATCTGCTCCCATCAGTTGCCAGAGGCAGCGTTTCTGATGATGACTAGATTAGTCACAGGTCTATAAATATAGTAGAATATCATTAGAAATCATTTCATTATTTTTGTTTTCCAGTCGTGTTTGGCTCTACCATAGGTCTCTGGGCAGATAAATACTTTTACTTAAAAAGCTATTTTCTCTCTGTGTGTATTCTCTTCCAAGTTTAACATCCTTACTACTCTCTGAAAACAGTTTTATGGGAGGGATTGGGTAAAAACACAGTCTAGCTCTAATGTTTGATCGTATCAGGGACATTTAAAAATGAATGTGTTGCAGTTGGAGTTACTAGAAAATTGAGGACTGTAACAAATAAAAACACATTTCAAATGCAAAGAAGCACATTTAAAGAAAGTTTGACTTTAGAAAAATAAATTTCTGGTCATATGCAATATGAAGTTGAGGAGGCCCAGGGCTAAAGAGGGAACCAGGATTTGAGGAGATCAACATAACCCCTCACATGCTGTTTCGCTCTGGAAATAGTGACAAGCTGTTTCTAATTTGGCTTACATTTTTTATGATGTTCTGTCCCCTCCCTGTTTCATTTCCTTGTATTATTAGAGAGGTGAACTGCCTGTTGCTGAAATTATAAGGTCTTTCAAGGTCAGAGAGGAACTGATTCATGCATTTGGTCTTCTTTCTCTTGCCTTCACCATCAAGCTAGTATGCTACTTTTCTGTTTGTCTTTTGGGCCTTATAGTTTATTTATTTATTTTTTAAATTTGGTATCCCTTGATAATTCACCTTTACTTAGAAAAATTATCTTTTATCTTTTATTTGAAAGGAAGTATCTTATTTAGCTAGGCTCATTCTTAGCTAGCTTTCATCATACCTCAGTATCAAATATTTTATTCATTGTGTTTTTGTGTGGTACATGACTTTTCATTGCTGGGTCTAAATTATTAATCAGGTCCATTTCCCCTTTCTGTGAGCCTGACTTCAGAAATGTCATTGAGTGCACTATTAGTAAACTATCTGATTTGCTTTCAATCCTTTTCTCTCACTCTAGCTGATGTATTTCTTTACCACTGGAAGTGTATTTTTTTCCTGTATTCCCTATTGATCTACTTTAGAAATCCTTGAGTCAGATAACCTTTTAAAATTGTGTGTGTGTGTGTGTGTGTGTGTGTGTTTGTGTTTGGTATTTTGAATGCAGGTTCTCATGTGCCATAGTATGCATGTGGATGTAGGAGGACAAATTTCCAGGGTCTGTTCTGTTCTTCCTCCATGGGATCTGGAGTTGTCAGACTTGAATGGCAAGCACCTTTATTTTCTGAGCTACCTCACTGCCTCCCAAACTGGACAATAGATGCATCAGAAATAATAACAAATTTTGTTTGTTTCTTTTGTAACAGTCATGCTACTCTGTAGCCCAGCCCCTCCTCCCCCAAGATTCACAAAGGAACCCAGATTTATCCCAACTCAAGTTTTGAATTGACAGTTCTACCTCAGCCTACAGAGTACTTAAGGATTTCAGGCAGAACTTTGCCTAAGGAGCTATGATTTGTTATCTAATTCAAGGATCTTTAAAAACTTTTTGTGCCCTTTGATGAATATAAATTCAGCTCTTGGAGAATAATATTTTTAGGTATATGAACTAACTAAAGTAAAATGTAAGGTATTAGAAAGGAAACAAGTTATATTGTTGACATATTTTTCAAAGCTCTTCAAATTGGTGACTGTGGTAATATATGTTGTTTTGTTACTGTATGAAATAAAATCTTGTAGTAGGTCTTTCTTCTGGGCTGCCAGCTCATAAGTAATGACACAGAGATGTCTTATTGATTATGAAGGTTTGGCCTTAGTTTAGGGCCATTCCCAATGAGCTCTTATAACTTAAGTTAACTTGCTTATATTAATCTACATTCTGCCATGTAGCTTTTTTTTTTTTTTTAAAAAAAAAAAAAAACAAAAAACTTTTCTTCCATTCTGTTTGTCCACCTCTCTTCATGTCTCTCAGGCATCTCTCTGTGCACCTATATTCATCTTCTGAGTTCCTCTTCCTGTAAATCCCACCTATCTTTTCCTGATTTGCTGTTGATCATTCAGCTCTTTATTAAATCAATTACAGTGACACATCTTCACACAGTATAAACAAATGTTCAGTAACATTTCTGTTTCTTGTCTAAAAAAAAGGAAAGGTTTTAATTCTAGCACAGTAAAAACTATATATAGTAAGAACAACTACCAGGTAAGAATTACATTCACAATGTTTAGTTCATTTCAAAACTATAGAAATGACAAAGACACAGGTGGATGCCTAGACTCAAGATTCCTTTGTAATGTTGGGGTATCCATCTTCAGCTGACAGGCCTAGAATATCTGACAAACTTTTCTGTGAAGTAATTTTTGAAGGGCTGTCCTACCTTGCCTTGACAAAGTTCATCAGACATTTACTTTTGTGTCCTGATTGTCCAACTGGGGCAGCATATTGTTAGAAATTGAGTCAAGGGAAGTTTCTTGCCCATTGGCTAGCTTTGCCAGAAACAGATATTTAAACATCTTAAATGTCATATTCTATAGATCTCTGAAGTGTTTGAAGACCACCTATCTAAAGTATCTTTCTCTTTGACCTTAAAAACATACCTAAGATGACTACAACTTTTATTGTTATAGATGACTAAATACTAACCTACATTTTTTAATTATCCTAAACAGTTTGAAATAATAGCTTTCAAGGATTAGAACTTTTCATTATATTTTGAAATGAGCTACACAGGTGCAATACCTTATACAAGAGTAGAATAATGGGGGCTGGAGAGATGGCTCAGCGGTTAAGAGCACCATCTGCTCTTCCAGAGGACCCGTGTTCGATTCCCAGCACCCACATGGCAGCTAACAACTGTCTGTAGTTCCAGTTCCAGGCAAACACCAAGGCAAATAAATAAATAAATAAAGTTAAAAAAAAAAAAGAGTAGAATAATGGCTTTCAAGGATTAGAACTTTAAATTACATTTTGAAATGAGTTGTATAGGTACAATACCTTATACAAGAGTAGAAACTTACTGTATGTAGTATGTTATAACAAAAATAACCTTAAATTTGTATCAGTGTACAAAATTCCTTCCCAATGTAAAATATTTAAGACTAGCGGTTGATTTTTAGTTTTCAAAAATAGATTTAGTAATCTATTCTTTTATTCTGACATTCTTATATCCCTTCTTTTCTTTCTTTTTTAGAAAGTTATTGGACATTGGACCAGCTGAGCCTCTTGACACACAGCTGACTAAGAGGTGAGTGTGATCAAGTCCCTCAGGCCAAGTGGAGACCTTACTACTCTACTCTCTGATTCCAGCCTGGGGGCATCCCTCCTCCACTCCAACCACACCCAGCTCCACCCTAAACCAAAGATAGCCAGGAGAGTGCCCCCAAGGCCAAGCCCCAGAAAAACACATCCCACAGGCCACCCCTAGCCTAAACCACAATCTATGTCATTACACTGTGACTACATTGGACCAGCCTAGCCTCTTGGACACACAGCTGACTAAGAGGCCCCAGGCTCAAAACTGACTAAGAGCCAAGCAAGAGCTGACCAAGAGTGAACTGAGAAAGCAATGGGCAGATGAACTTTTCATTATATTTTGAAATGAGCTACACAGGTGCAATACCTTATACAAGAGTAGAATAATGGGGGCTGGAGAGATGGCTCAGCGGTTAAGAGCACCCTCTGCTCTTCCAGAGGACCCGGGTTCGATTCCCAGCACCCACATGGCAGCTAACAACTGTCTGTAGTTCCAGTTCCAGGCAAACACCAAGGCAAATAAATAAATAAATAAAGTTTAAAAAAAAAAGAGTAGAATAATGTATAAGAACATAAAAATCAACAAGATACTACCAGAAGAAGCAGGTGGTTCTACAGCATCAAGACCTGAGCATAACAATGAAGAGGAAACAGCAGGAAACAGCCTTACAAACAACTTTATGAAGAATAAAGCTTTAAAAAAGGACATAAAAAGCTCCCTTAAAGAAATAAGAGAAAATAGAAACAAAAAATTGGAAGATATGAACAAATCTCTGGAAGAAAATAAAGAAAAAGAAAACAAACAGGTGAAAGAAACATTTCAGGAATTAAGAGAAACAATAAAGAAGGCACAAACCTAGGCAAAGCTTGAAATAGAAAGGAACCTGAAGAAATGAACTGGACCTACAGATTCAAGCATAATCAACAGAATCCAAGAGATGGAAGAGAGAATCTCTGGAGTGGGAGATTCAGTAGTGGAAATAGATACATCAGTTAAAGAAAACACTAAAACCAAAAAAGTCATAACACAAAATGTCCAGGAAATCTGGGATACCATGAAAAGGCCAAGCCTGAGATTAATTGAAGGAGAAGAACACCAGCTCAAAGCCACAGCAAATATATTTAACAAAATCATAGAAGAAAAAATTTCCAACCTAAAGAAGGAAATACCTATATGAATAGATACAAAAAATGGAAATAATCCCTTGTATCATATCGGACCACCAGGGCCTAAAGTTAGAGTTCAACAACAACAAGAATCACAGAAAGCCTTCCAACTCATGGAAACTAAACATTACTCAACTGAACCACCTCTCGGTCAAGAGAGAAGTTAAAAAATAAATCAAAGACTTCCTAGAATTTAATGAAAATGAATCCACAACGTACCCAAACTTATGGGACACCATGAAAGCAGTGTTAAGAGGAAAATTCATAGCGCTAGATGCCTATATGAAAAACTGAGAGAAATCCTACACAAGAGAACTGAAAGCACTAGTAACCTCAACAAATCCTGCTAACCTCAAAAGATCCAGCCCTTGATGGGGTGTGGCCCAGGTCCATCAAGATCCCAAAACACCAACCTATAAATCCTGTTTGGTTCCTGCTTTCTCAAAAACAACAACAACAACAACAACAAAAAAAACCCCAAAAAACAAACAAACAAACAAACAAACAAAAAACAAAACCCAAAATGTCCAATACAAAAGTTCCAAATCTCCTAAAATTGCTCTTTATATCTATAAGTCCTTAATCAACTCCCTAATAAATATTAATCCTTATATAATATATTATACTTAAGTAATTCTGACTATATCTGGCACCTATCTGCACAGCTGAAGGCTTTGGAACAATTAGAAGCAAACTCACCAAGGAGTAGATGGCAGGAAATAATCAAACTCAGGGCTGAAATCAATACAATAGAAACAAAGAGAACAATACAAAGAATCAGTGAATCAAAGAGTTGGTTCTTTGAGAAAGTTAACAAGATAGGTAAAAGTTTATCCAAACTAATCAAAAGGCGGGGGGGGGGGCAGGAAGGGAGGGAGGGAGGGAGGGAGAGGGGGGGAGAGAGAGAGGGAGAGAGGGAAAGGAGAGAGAATTCAAATTAACAAAATCAGAGATGAAAAGGGGAACATGATACCCAGGAAATACGAAATACAAATAATTATCAGGTCATACTTTGAAAATCTATACTGTATTAAAATGAAAAACCTAGAAGAAATGGACAGCTTTCTGGATAGGTACCTATTACCAAAATTAAATCAAGAGCAGGTTAAAGACCTAAACAGACCTATAACCTCAAAGGAAATTGAAGCTGTTATTAAAAATCTCCCAAATAAAAAAAAGCCCAGGACCAAATGGTTTCACTGCAGAATTCTACCAGACATTCATAGAAGCCCTAATACCTATATTCTTCAAACTGATTCACATACTAGAAACTGAAGGAATATTGCCAAACTCTTTTTATGAGGCCACAATCACCCTGATACCCAAGCCACTCAAAGACACGACCAAGAAAGAGAATTATGAACCAATCTCCCTCATGAACATTGAGGAAAAAGTACTCAATAAGATTTTGACAAACTGAATCCAACAACATATCAAGAGTCATCCACCATAATCAAGTAGGCTTTATTCCAGAGATACAGGGATGGTTCAACATATGAAAAACTGTGAATGTCATTCATCATTTAAACAAACTGAAAGAAAAAAAAATCAACATGATCATCTCATTAGATGCAGAAAAAGCCTTTGACAAAATCCAATATTTCTTCATGATAAAAGTCCTGGAGTGATCAGGAATACAGGGAAAATATCTAAACATAATAAAGGTGATATACAGCAAGTTGACTGCCAACATCAAACTAAATGGAGAAAACCTCAAAACAATCCCACTAAAATCAGGAACTAGATAAGGATGTCCCCTCTCTTCTTATCTATTCACTATACTTCTCAAAGTTCTAGCTAAAGCAGTAAGAGAACAAAAGGAGATTGAGGAGATACCAATTGGAAAGGAAGAAGTCAAACTATATTTGCAGATGATATGATCGTCTACATAAATGACCCCCAAAATTCTATCAGGGAACTTCTACAGCTGATAAACACCTTCAGCAATGTAGCAGGGTATAAGATTAACTAAAAAAAAAAAAAATCAATACCCCTTCTATACACTAAAGATAAAAGAGCTGAGAAAGAAGTAAGGGAAACACCAACCTTTATAATAGCTGCAAATAGCATGAAATATCTTGGCATAAGTCTAACCAAAGAAGTAGCAGACCTATCGCGGTAAAAACCCGCCCTGAGATATGTTTTTAAACAGGGTTTATTTGGAGAAAATAGCTTACAAAACAGAGCCGGTTTTAGGAGAAGATGACAGGATGAGGTTGCAGCGCGCCAGAGCCTTTCTAAGGAAGATTCTTCATCCCCACGCCGTACGTCCGAACTCCCGGGCAGCTGGAGCGAACTGCGCACTGGGTTGGGGAACTCTCGTGAGAGAATGACGACTTCCTGTCCTGGTCCCCTCCCTCGAAGGTTTACTTCCGGAATCCTTTTCAGTTAACCACGCCCAGCTCGTCTCTAGTCCTATGACGCGATCGTTCACATATACAGTTCCTGATTTCCCGCTACATCTCCCCGTTTTGTCTAAATAGGAAGGTTCTAAACTAGGTATAAAACTACATACTATAGGGATCATCATAAGACAGTGTCTGGGAAAGAGAAAGGTACTAACATAAGTGAGGTCAAACTACTGCTAACAAACAACAACTACAA